>CAAKMY010048750.1:0-14706 GCA_901111285.1 Corrigiola litoralis | reverse complement strand
GCGATGAAGATTTTATATATGCCAAAGGCAAGAAAAAGACCGCCCTCAGACTCTCAGCCTTTATACCCCCTCGAAACTCATGTTTTGTTGGGTACCATTATTGGGGCGGGCTTTCGGTAACATAGATAGCTACTCTAGAGCGGGGAAGGGCTTGGTCTAGAAGCTTCCGATCCCAACGTCCGACGAGACGCGCCTTGGGTTGGAACAACCCAGCAATGATAGTTAAGTGAGTAGTTTTATCAAGTTACAACATATATACCTTATTAGAACTTGCCTATGTATATAGAAGGCAAGAGTTGATGGGCTAAGTTTATGCTATTTCACTCATCAAAACTCAAATACAACAAATAATAATAGTGAGAGAAAGTATTAATACATATAAGCTAACAGTTAGTTATATAGTTATTAGTGGGTATTTCTTCTTGGGTTCTCTAGTAAGATCAAGAGGAAGTGGAGTTTGTGTCGTGGGTGCAACAAGAGGAAGTCTTCTACTTTGAAGACTTGAGCTCGGATTTGGATAGGAGGATCAATCTGATAATAGCTCAAGAAATCAACTAGTGTTAGTTGATCAAGCACCGGGCTTTATGAGTAAATGTGTGATTTACTTATGTTTTAGCTTTGATTCGTGATTGCAATAGAAATAAGGTCTTGTGGGTTGCTTGATAAGTGTTTTTAAACTCGGTTAAATGGGATTAATCGACGGGGTAAACCTTCAAATGATGCAAAAGTGGACCAAAATTTAGATGCCCTATAAGTTAACAAGAATACTCTAGCATTGTCATTTGTCATGTGGATTCCTTCACTAGTAGAGTTAAATGGCATGGGACACTATATGGGACTTGCATGGCTCACGTGAACCTGATTACAGTTGCGTAGTTTTGATGGGTTGTGTTGTTTCAAAACATTTGATCTACTATGAATTTTCTAGTGTAACAAAGAGAAGATAAATTTGTGATCTTTGCTTTCTAAACAGTGCTCATGGACCATCTAACTCGATGTAACCGAGGAGTTATGCACATTTTAAAGTCTCCATAGTGAAATGTGAATCAGCCCAATATCAATGCACAAGACTTTTTGATCATTGAATGGTCTTAATTGGCTTGCCTTTTGCTTTATTTTCCTATAAAGCTTGAGGATAATGAGGATTTATTTTCAATGATCTTACATGTTGTTATAAGTGCTTTGTTTAAATACACTAATTGTTGGCTTTTTAGTGTCTAGGAGAGAAGTCTTTCGTGAGTTTTTTTTTTTTGTGAGCTTATAAATAGTTGTGTCATTGTAAGTGTTTGGCCATCAAAAGCTGAATTGATATCCTTGAGCCTTTACTCAGTCCATCCCGAAAAAAAAATCTATGTTTCTCTCCAACTATTTTATTGGGGAGGGCGTGTATGGTGACTTAGTCTTTATTATACGAGCTAGTGATATCCATGATCTTATTCCACTTCAATTATCCACCATCCACATTCCACAAAACCGTTTCATATTCCGATATCATCCAAAATATGCATCAACAACACTCCCAGATACAAATACTAGATTTAGGTATAAGACATCTCATAGCATATCTATACTATTATCTTAAACACTTAAAAATTTCTATAACGAGGACACGTGGCGCGTATTTAATAGGGTTATAAATTCAAAAAAAAAAACTCCTATTGAAACTTATGTAGGATAGTAAGCCAAAGGACACCATCTTTATTAAAGACTTTTTAACTTTTATAACAGTCATAGTTCAATTATGTTTTTAATTAACTAATTAAACTCATTAAATCATCTCTTTATGAATTGAGTTAAACTCCCAATATTTGACTATTGATTTTCCCCTTTTACTCAATCACTTGGAAATGGTCTATATAAGAGCAATCAAATATTATTTGCATCCTCCTTCAACACTTGATCATCGTTTTTGAGGTATCCTTATTTCATCTTTTGGCTTTAGTTCACCGCTAATTATGAATTGATATGAGTATAGTACTATTTTATTTCTATGACCTTTATATAATATTTATTATTTTATCTGTAATTTTCGATTTATTACTCGAAAACCAAATTATTGTTTGTTCTCCATTCATTTGAATTATTTTAGGTTATTATTGATCCAATTTTAACATCTATTTTTATGTAACAATTAATTCTATTAAATTTAGTGAGGTTTTTGACACATATTACTTTTGTGTTTGATTTTTGGAGTTACTCACATAATCTTCAACTTTATATTTTTTTTCAAGTGCATGTGATGTGAAGAAACTCCAAATTAACCATTTCCAAGAAAGTGATATTAGAAATGCATTTTTACATCTTTTTCCTTTGTTTTTCTCTTTCTTCCATAATATTATACACTTATATGTTTATTATCATCAAAATTCACTTATTTTATAATTTATTATTATATGTTATATTTTTTAAATATTAAAATTTTAAATTATATATAATGACTTTTAAAGGCGTGATCCATATAAATATTATTTTCCTTTTAATATATTTCCTTCTTCGTATATTGTTCAAATTTTTGTTGTATTAGCATAAAATTAAGGAAAGTAAGCCTTTTCTAAGGCTACTAATTTATATAAATATACAAAAAGTTCAAAATATATAATTATAAAAAGGAGAGTGTGAGTGAATTCCAAAGAATCTCCCATGCTTTGTATGGGATTAAAAACTTGTGTATCTAAAATATTAGGTGATTGTTGCGTAAAAAAAATTAGGAAACCAATCAACATTCACATTTAATATATATATTTATTTTATCGTGAAGAGACTTCACATTTGATGTTTTGATGACATATCTCGAGCTCTTTACTTTTGGACTCGGTCTCTTTCGGCTATCATTAACGAATTTAATTACCAAAATCCACTTGTCATGTTCACTATTTTAAACTCTCATATATACCCGTATTTATTCTCTAAATTCCAAGTCAGCCCGTATCACCATACGCAAGTCTCTTTTGTTTTCCCACGTAAAAACTTAAGATAGATAATAGAAATATGCATAAGAACTAATATTTAACTTCAACTCTTTATTGACGAGATAGTTGAATTCAATCACTTGTCCACTGGCGGGCTGAGTTTCTAAGTAAATTAATAATTTTTGTAGCCGTAATCAATGTTCAACTAGCATCAGTCTCCACTACCTCTCTATGCCTGTATGTATTCTGCTACAAATAGCCCTTTGAGCTTACCATCTGAACAACCATTAACGATACGCTAGTACGTATCATATTACGCACCCCATAGAAGAAAGTACCATACTTTTTTTACCACAAACTCGATGACATTAATGGAGATGGAGAGGGGTCTTGAAGCTCAAGCTCCAACGGCAAAGTCTACCACCAAGGGTCTTAGAATCAACGTGATCCTGAGGATTAAGTTGCTGGCCACATCCATTGTTGCCATTGTGTTTATGGTCACAAGCAAACAGACGAAGATGATACCAGTCCCTAATGTTCCTGGTCTTGCCGTCCCCATCTCTGCCAAATTTTATTATGCTCCTGCCTTAACGTAAGTTTCTCTCTTGATCTTATTGAGCAATACTGGTACTTTGCTTCGAAGTTCTCTTAACGACGCCACTATTATAGTATTATGTATACAAAATTGGAACGCGTTCATAAGTATACATGGGACGTGTTCGGCAAAATTACTTGTGTGTTTTTAGTAGATGGTATCATTTGCAGTAGATGTTAGCTAATGATTGGTAGATAGTAGAGGTTTGCTATAGTAGCTTACTAATGTAACAACCCGTGCCATAATGGCACGATTTTGTAAATGACGTTATAATTCAACACACAAATATCTTTTACTTTACATGATAAATGTAAAGTATAATACCTTCAAACATACATATAATATAATTGTGAAGTCAATGCTATGACAATCATATAATATATTTTAAAAGTAAATATAATATCATTAATACACAGCAAAGCAAAAAATTATAATGATGGATTCATGGGAAAAATATCAGTATTCATTTAAGCTAAAATAATGTTGTAAAAAAGGTAAAAGAAAAGATGAGATCACCCGTGTTTTTTTTTTTTTTCTAATACATGAAATTTACAAACTGCCAAAGTAAAAAAAAAAAAAAATTGGAGTTGTTGATTGATTAGAAAACCTAAGTAGATCATTCAATTGAAAAATATTATTTTTTAAAAATAGCAAAAGAAAAGACTATCACTTGCGAAATTTTTTTTTTTTTTAATACATAATAACTAAAATGGATGAATATATCATGAAGGTAAGCTTTTGAGTTTTAACTATCGTAAGGCAAACAAAATTATGTGGAAGATTGATGATAACTTAATTACATTATGTAACTTAGACGAATAATATGTTGGAGAAGAGAAGGGACCTCGTGGATAGTAAAATAAGATTTTATTGTATATTTTTCTTTAATTGATATTGATCTAAATTACTTATGTATCCGTGAAATTTTTAAATAGATTAGTCGGAATCTTATAAAAAATCGCCGCACATCCTCGGTTACTCCATAAAATAGAATGAAAAAAAATTGTCAGAAACTACTTATAATAACGAAATATGGTAGACTTGAATATTATGAAAATACATCTATGTGTCTTTAGAATCCTTAACAATAAAAGATAGGTAGTTATATAAAGTTAATAAATTAGTCAAAACATAAAAATGGCTAGAAAATGATATGGCATATAACCTAGCATAATTTTTTAAAGGTAAATAGGAAAGTTTGTAGGATATTTTATTCCATAATATGTTAAGTAATCTATGCTTATATATAATATGATATATTGTTTGATATTATTATGTGATAGTTAAGGATGTTTGAGGAACAAAGTTGAAAATTAAAAAAATATATATAACAAAAAACTGTGGTAGTGACACTTGTCAAAACCGTTTACTGCTTTAGTATATAGTATAGATTTTATCTACGTGTTCGGCATAATTAGTTATTCGATTAACATAGTTACTTTAATAGACACTCTTAACATGAAAATCAAACAACTACATATGATTTTTTAAAAATCCCACATTTGTATTCGGCAGTCGCACCAAAGGTGCAGCAGCAGTTTTAGACAATATTTGTCTATTTTTTAATTTTTTTTTTTTTTGTAAAGATCAGGGTGAATATATTCAACCATCAACAAGAATAAACAAAGTTTTAAAACACCTTAATTTTACCAAAAAAAAAAAAGGGTAAAGCCACAAGGGAACAAACCCATAACATCAGCCAAAGAAACTACATAAACAACTAATTAAACTCAAGCAAGCAACAAGGACATTCTTTGAGACTATGTTAGGCAGCTAGCACAGTGTAGCATTCGTATACAAATATCCAATTTTATGGCCTTGATCGTCATCACTGGATGAGGTAGTAAAAATCGTCTTGTTCCTTTCTAGCCAAATGTAATGATGGCAGCCGAGAAAACACACCTTTTTCACTTCTTATCCCACTTATTTCCTCCATCATATTTCCTCAACCACCAAAGATCATCCTAGCCTATGCTTTCCCAAGGGTATGTTGCGCCATTTTTTAAGAGCATTCCAAATCTCCTTAGAATAAGGGCATGAGAATAACAAATGAGAGTGGGATTTAAAAGCAGCGCAACAAAATGAACACCTATTAAGAAGCATCATACCTTAATTGCATAACACATCAACAGTGGTTAAAGCTTTGTGCATAGCAAAACTAGCTATAACACTATGCCTTGGTCTGCAAGCTGTGTCCAATATCGTTTGCACCAACTCGGACCAAGATTTTGAGCTCTAAAATGATTATAAGCATGTCTTGCCTGTAACTTCCCGCCTTTACTCCCAGACATTAAAAGAGCCATGGCTGTCTGTGTACTACCAGAACTGGTAACCACGTGATCTTTAGTATGAATAACTGATTTCAAAAAAACAGAATCTATGCAGAGCTTTGTTAAGCCAAATTTGAAGAAGACCAGTTTGATTGCCACTAAGCGTCCAAATCCACATGCTAAAAGAAGCTTTATTCCAAGCTAGCGCTTCCTTTATGCCAAACTCCCCTTCCTTCTTTGGGTTGCAAATTCTTGCCCAACTAATGTGAGCAGATCTTCTATACAAGTCTAACTTTCCCTAAAAAAGTCTTTACAAATTTTATTAACCTTCTTAATGATATTCTTGGGTAAAATAACTGATGTCCCCCAAAAATTCAAAATCCCAAAGATAATTGTATTAAGCAACTGAACTTTTCCAGAATATGAATGTAAATGTGAAGTCCAGTGATGAATTTTTAGCTTGATTTTATGCAACAGAGGCTGAAACATGGGTGTTGAAAGCCTACCAGAGTTCAAGAGCATACCAAGATATCAAACACAAAAATGTCTATTCTAGACAAGTTAGTTTTGGGACACTTTTTTTGTTAGACATGTATGGGGCTATTGCGGAAACTTTATGTGTTATTATAGACACAAAAATCTTTATTCCAGCCATGTCTATTCCAAATAATTTTTATCATTTGGAGACAAAGGTGTTAATTCCCCTATTACAGACACATAATTACTTACTAGACACCTTTTTGTTATCTCCAGACGCATAATTGCCTATTCCAGACACATTTTTGTTATTTCCAGACACATAATTGCCTATTTCAGACACATTTTTGTTCTTTCCAAACACATAATTGCTTATTCCAGACATTGCCTCACCTATTTTTTGTGTGACAGTCGTACACATATTCTCTTCTATAAAAACTAACTAATAACTAAAAATATAGATGTACCATAGATTTAACTACAAAATAATGTTAGACAAAATGACGTTATAAAGATACTTACTAAATCTTATGAGAACATTGGGTCAATTTTGGCTCGTGGAGTAAAAGTTTGTAATGTAAGGCATTTGAAAGTCGAGGGATATATAAATATTATCATTAATGCTAAAGACATTTGTCAAGTAAAAAATGGCAGAGATTTTAAGGCGAATTTGGAAGAAATTTGTCATAATCTGCCATATATACTTCAAAACGTCTCTTTAGGGTAACGTTTGAGAAAAGCTCCTTTAAAACTACAAGTTACCATGTAGTAAAATTACCCAAACGCAACTAAATAATTTTAGTAGATTTTTAACTTAGCCAAAATAATCATAATCTATCTCAAAAGCTGTTGCCAAACCCGTCCACACTCTATCGTATGCTATACATTGTATATAAATAAAACAATCCATTTTATTTCTTCTTTCCCCCTCCCTTCTCGTTTCTTGTTTTCCCCCTTTGTTTCTCTCTTCCCATCATGCAAACTCGGACTCTCATTTGTTATCGCACCGTAATCATCTTGCTCTCTCTTCCCCAACTCTTTTTTTTTTCCGATTCCCTCACTTCCATTGTAATCTTTGAACCATCTATGCCACACAATATTTTTCTGCATCTTTGCTTGTTTACCCAAAAATAAAGGTGTGAGGCGGCAATTTATAGCCACAATGGTGATTTTGGTGTATTATTGTTGTTATTATTATTATCATTAATTTACATTATTATAAACAACGAGGAAACATTTACACAAAGTTAGAGGGAAGCCGAGACACAATCTGGGTCCCCACTCCTCTAACATTTACATTATAGTTATTATTATTAGCATTAATTACATTATTATTATTATTATTATTATTATAACATCGAGTAAACAATTTCACAAAGTTAGAGGAGAGCCGAGATACAATTTGGGCCCCCACTCCTCTAGCAATAACAAAGCTAATTCTAGTAAATATGTGAGCGGCAGCACGAGCCCCAACATCCTGGGCCATGGAGAACTTCCGTATCCTTTTAAGCAACACCATAACATCCTTATCTAATCCTGGGATGAATGACTTCGTTGCTAGGCGTGTGGTTATCGATATTGCACAGAGGAAACATGTCAAGTATCGTGCTAAATGTGAGGCGGTTGGATATGGGTTTCTTCCTTTCTCCTTTTCTTTTTTATGATAATTGGATAAGGATGTTGTTGGGCTGCTGAAACGGATCCAGAAGTTCTCCATGGCTCAAGATATTAGTACTCGTGTTGTTGCTTAGATATTTACTAGGATTAGTTTTGCTATAGCTAGAAGAGTGGGGGCCCAGATTGTGTCTCGGCTCTCCTCTAAATTTGTGTAAATGTTTCCTCGTTATATGATTATATTTGATAATAATAAAAAAAAAAATTACTAGGATTAGCTTTGCTATTGCAAGAGGAGTGGGAGCCCGGATTGTGTCTCGCCTCCCCTCTAACTTCTTGTAAATATTTCGTGATTTATATAATAATAATAATAATAATAATAATAATAATAATAATAATTTTAATATTAATAATAAACGCGCCAAGTAACATGCTAAATGTGCGACAGTTGGATATGGTTTCCTTCCCTTCTATTTTTCTTCCTTAGGAGAACTAGATAAGGGTATTGTTGTGTTGCTTAAACGGATAAGGAAGTTCTCCATGGCTGGTGCTTCTTCTTAGATATTTACTAGGATTAGCTTTACTATTGCTAGAGGAGTGGGGATCTAGATTATGTCTCGAATCCGCTCTAATTTCTTGTAAATGTTTGATATTGCTAAAGGAGTGGGGGCCCCAGATTGTGTCTCGGCTCCCCTCTAACTTTGTGTAAATGTTTACAAAATGTATTTATTATAATAATAATAATAATAATAATAATAATAATAATAATAGTAATAATAATAGTAAATGTTTACTCGTTGTATTAAACAACAACAATAATAATAATAATAATATCTAACATCAAATGGATTTCTTAATTCTTGCATGGCATTTGTAGATACGTTGTGGTAGCAATGTCCGTAACTGGTCTATACAGCATCATCACCCTAATGATATCACTATCATACAAGGGAAAGCCTAACCACCCAGCCAAGATGTTGATTTTGGTTGCACATGATGTGGTACGTCTACTTAGTAGAATTTGTTTAAACTTATGTTCACACGTTCGATCTTGAACTAAATATTACATATTGACGTGCAGCTTCTTCTTGGGATAGTAGCAGCAGCAACAGGCTCGGGTGGTACTATTGGATACATATCAATGAAGGGGAACTCCCATGTGCGTTGGAATAAAGTCGCAACACTTATGACAAATTTTGCCACAATGCCGGTGTCTCCATCTTTGCATCACTCTATGCAGCCATCTTGCTCGTTCTGCTCGTTATTCTCAATGCACGCTTGATTTACAAACAAATTCCAATAGTACATGCGTCTTTCAACAACTCTTCCTATCATTGATCTGTCTAGTGTCAAGGGCGTTTGTATAATATATTGAATTAACAAGTTTATTTCTTCGTATTGACCAGAAGTTTCAATTGCATATATACTTTCGTCACACATGTCTCTTAAAGGTAAACTAAACGTGATTTGAGAAAATTTAAAAGAGTCGTTAAACGAATGTTAACCTAGTAGCCACAACAAATCCCAATGGCACAAATCAATACTTGGTTAAATATTACGATTTTACTATACCAATATTAAATTATTACTTCTAAATTGGAAGTTTTTTTGAAGGAGAGGGAGAGAGAGAGTAAAAATATGAAAAAAATGATATAAATAATTCCAACTATAAGTGATCAAAATAATTTAATACTAACTACCGAAATAAACCGTAATAATTGTACGTATGGACTTTGTTGATGCTAGTGATCCTAGGGTTGTCGATGGTGGAACTTTTGGCGAAAAAAACCTAATGTGGCATTATGTCTTATTTCTCTTTTTCTCGTATGCAAGTGTTCCCTTTTATTTTCTTTAATTACGCTCCAATTTATTTATTTACTCATTTGTCTGATTCCTTTTTACTTTGTCAATTCACTCGATTTTCCTTTGCCTCCCTCTCTCTCTCTAACTCTAAAGAACACCCATTTCACGGTCATGGGGCTCATCCATGAAGAAGAACACCTATCTCAGTACCACTACAACTAGCACCTCCACAACAATCACCACCAAACCATCTCCACCGACATCAAACCCACCCCTCTTGACATAAAAACCACCGCGATAGTCGCCACATCCTGAAACACAACTAGTATCAGAAGCATCACCCTCCCAACACCACCACTAAGGAGCACCAACTATACCACCTATTTAAGCGTGCAAAACCTAAATTGGAAGTGTTATTAAGAGTCGTGGATAAGGACAACGACGACCTATGTACAGTGAACGTGATAAGGCTATGTCGGCAACATGGTGGTTAATAGTATAACTATTCTGATGTCGGACAATCAATGGAGAGAGAGGACATATTGAGGATAGACGTACCACTAAGTAGATTATTGAGGGATTAAAATAAAATGACCCAAACAAGCTTATAAGTTAATGAAATCTATTTTCTATCCCCTCTTCGATTGATTCCATTCCATTTCCTTTTTCAATAGTTGAACCAAACGCCCTCTTAGTGTGATCGGCTAGTTGGTTTATGGAACGGGAAAATGGGTTGGGTTGCAGAATGGTGAGGAACGAGAGGAAATGGGGAGGATAAGGGAGATGTTTTAGAGTATGTGGGTGATTAGCTCTTTAAAAAACTGAAATGTGTTTTATTTTTGTACAACTCAGTTTAAATAGAACGGAAATTTCATGGTATACCCTTTAACTTTGACGTAATTCACCATGTACCCCCTATTTTAAACAAGGGTACAGTGTACCCCTGAACTTTTGCTATTGGTATTTTGATACCCTTGCAATAACGGACGTTAACAGCCATGATAAAACCGTTACTTAGGTTTGTCAACTGATGACGTGGCGCTAACTAACTGATGACGTGGCATTTTTAAAAAAAAACTAAATTTTTTTTTTAAATCCAAAAGAATACTCTGATGACGTGGCAGTGGATTTGTAAAAGATAATATGTTCAAAAGTTTGCATAAGGTACCCCTATACTGTCAAAGTAAGGGAAATGGTACCCCTAAACTTGTCAAAATAGTGCACCAAATACCCCTCTAACGACTACTTTCTTAAAAAAAATTAACCGTTGGAACCACTAACCACAATAGCCACAATACAATGCTATAAAATGTCAACCGCAATTCAACAAGATTCACCATAATCCTCTCTTTCATTCCAACCACAATGCCATCATTCACCCTAATCTTCTCATTCACTCCAACCACAGACCAAAATGAAATCAACATCTAGGGGGAAGGGGGTGGGATTCAAGTGGAAAACAAGAATTGCATGAATTTCAAAATTAGAATGCATATTAGGGCATCGGGATAGAGTGCACCAAATACTTTCACTTTATTACAAATGTGATTATTGTGTTATGTTTCACATGGCAGTCAGTGAGCAATTCTGAAGACAAGAGGTTTAAATCTGTGTTTGTGGGCTTTGCTACTTGTGTGAAGGGTTTTCTCAAGGGTTGCAGGCCTATCATAGGGGTAGATGGTTGCCATCTAAAGAGTACTTTTAAGGGAATGCTACTCTCTGTAGTTATATGGGATGGCAATAACAACCTTTATTGCATAGCATATGTTGTGGTTGGAAAAGAGAAGACATAAACATGGGAGTACTTTTTCAGGCATCTGAGAGTTGCATTAGAGCAACAAGGCTGCATTAAGTGGGACTGGACTTGCACAGGAAGAAGGTACTTGTAACACCTGTTTCTTTTTGTTTTCTAATTTCAGTTTATTTATGCACCTATGTATATTGATTTTGTGATGCTTTTATGGCAGGGAGTAGAGAAAGCATTGATGAAGGAGTTTCCTTTACCATCAAGAAGGATTTGTGCACAACATTTGTACAACAACTTCAAAGAAAACTAGGGTGGCCCTGCATACCATGATCTATTCTTGAAAGCAGCTCTTGCAACCTCACCTTTTGTCTTCAAGAAATCAATGTAAAAGATGGTTGAGATGTCACCTGCTGTTGTGGAATACCTTGAAAAAGTCCCCAAACAATGGGCAGTTCATGCATTTGATCCATACTTCAAATTTTGTGGAGACCTTCAATTCCCTAATAAATTATCACAGAATCCTGTCAGTGATGGGTTTGCTAGAAAGTAATTACCACTTGGCTTGTTCAGTTTTTTTTAATCCTAATTGTGCTTGACTTTGAGTTTATTCATCTGTCTTGTTCTTAATCATATATGCAGGGATTAGGGTTTATTATCTGGGCAAGTATGCTGAAAGAAGTGAGGTTGCTGCTGCTATGAAAAATGATGACTTCACACCATATGCAATGTCTCTGTTAGAGAAGAACTGCAAGGACTCCAAGCCATGTAGGGCTATCGGAGCAGGGGGTGGGGAGTATGAGGTGCATGAGGGAAACACCTCTTTTCTAGTAAACCTTGAAGATTGCACTTGCTTATGTGGAGCTTGGAAAATCAGTGGGATATCTTGCAAACATGCTTGCAAAGCCATCTACAAAAACAATCAGCAACCCACTCAATATGTCCATGCCTACTAGTCTACTACAGTGCACAATGCTACAAGATTACCTATGAAGAATACATGCATCTTGTTTCCAATAGAAGTCAATGACCTACCTTTAACTTCCCTCTAGTGTTACCCCCAGTCCTTGAGAGAGGTGTAGGTAGGCCAGCTAGGCAAACAAAGAGGAAGGCACATGAGTTAAAGAAATGAAAAAGGTCTACAACAACTCAGTGCTCTATTTGCAAAGGTTATGGTCATAACATCAGGGGCAAAAAAGGTGGTCCAACAGCAAAAGAAAGGAAGGTTGCTGCAACTGGTGCTTCTACTTCAAAATCTACAACCGCTGATGTTGGAAGAAATCCTGCTGCTTCTACTACAACAACTCTTGCTGCTTCTACAACACGAACTCCTGGTGCTTCTACCACAAGAGCTAGACCAAAACCTAGAACTGCACATGATGGAGTTGGTACAGGATTTGCTGCTATAACTAAGAGGGTGAGTACAAGGAAAAGGGCCAAGACTGGTGGTACCCAGTAAGGTGATGTGAATGACTTTTGACCACTTTAGACCTGTAAATATTTTTTGGATATTAGGCTCCTTTTTTAATTGGAATCACACTTTAGGAATGCCTGTAAATGTTTTTTGGATATTAGGCTTGTATATGCCTTGGTAGTAGACCTTTATATGGTCTTCGATGCATAGTTTTTGATGCATAGCCTTTGGTGCATAATTTTTGATGCATAGCCTTTGCTGCATAGCCTTTGCTGCTGTAACTCATAACAGTTTGGTGTTGGTGGTCTTTTGATTATAAAACTTTGGTGGTCTTTTCTTTTGATATACATGCACATTCATTGGTGATCTATTTTCAATTCATTAAAACAGTTTCATCTTCTTCGCTTCATAACAACAAACAGTAGAAACATGTACATAAGTAAGCCTATTTTATAGGCAGTTTGACATAAATTGAATGCTCATCCGTTTTCTTCCTCAATTCAGAAACAGACTTCCCATTTTCTTCACATTTCTTCTTCAATTCAGCTACATTGTTGCATATAGCTTCCACCTTCTTTAGCATTTTCTTTTGTTCTTCAATGAGGGCAGCTGATTCTTGAGGAAGTGTTAGAATTGTTGCTCCATATTGGTTGTTGTTGCAGCTACTACCTCCCTCTTCATTCCTTACTTGGCACCATTAACACACTCATCACATTTGTAATAAAGTTTGAAAGGATTTGTTGCACTCTCTCCCGATGCCCTAATATGCATTTTCGTTTTGCAATTCGTGCAATTCTTGTTTTCCACTTGAACCCTCCCTCCCCCCTCTAGATGTTGATTTCATTTTGGTTTGTGGTTGGAATGAAGGATAGGATTATGGTGAATCTTGTTGAATTGTGGTCGGCATTTTATAGCATTGTGTTGTAGTTGTTGTGGTTCGTGGTTCCAACGGCTGATTTTTTTTTAAGAAACTAGTCGTTAGAGGGGTATTTGGTGCACAATTTTGACAAGTTCAGGGGTACCATTTCCCTTACTTTGAAAGTATAGGGGTACCTTGTGCAAACTTTCGAACAAATTTTTTTTTACAAATCCACTGCCACGTCATCAGGGTAATTTTTTGGATTATTTCCAAAAAAAAAAAAATTTAAAAATTGCCACGTCATCAGTTAGTTAACAACACATCATTAGTTGACAAACGTAACTGACGGTTATATCATGGCTGTTAAGGTCCGTTATTGCAGGGGTACCAAAATACCATAAGCAAAAGTTCATGGCCGGGTACAATATAATGTGCCCTTGTTTAAAATGGGGAGTACATGGTGCATTACATCAAAGTTAAAGGGTACACCATGAAATTTCCGAAAAAGTAAAAAAAAGTGAGGTATGATCATTGTTATTTTTGGCACAATATTCTCCGATCGAGAAAATCTTTCTCGAATTGAGAATGCAAACCGTCTGGACTCGAGAATGCAAACAGTAGTAGCATATTGAGTTTTCCTTGAATTCTCGAGTCGTGAATATTTATTTTTGAGTCGAGAACTTCTAATTTTTTGCCGAGTAATCTTTCTCAAGCGAGTAGGTTATGTAAATCGTCCACCCGATGAGCTCTTTGGAGAGTGTTTTTTTCCTAATTTTGAGCATATCTTTACTATTATCTTAAACACTTAAGAATTTCCAAAGGGAGGACACGTGGCACCTATTTAATAGGATCATAAATTAAAATGAAAACTCCTAATGAAACTTATGTAGGATAGTAAGTCAAAGGACATCATCTTTATTAAAGACCTTTCAAATTTATAACAGTCATGGTTCAATTATGTTTTAAATTAACTAATTAAATTCATTAAATAATCGATTTATGAATTGAGTAAAACTCCTAC
>CAAKMY010048738.1:0-14093 GCA_901111285.1 Corrigiola litoralis | reverse complement strand
CCAATGCACTACTTTGACCATCACTTTTTGCATTTATATAATAAATTTTCATAATAAAAAATTAACTTATAAAAAATATGAAAGATAATAAATATAAAAATTTAATTTTCACATTATAATCATTTATGTATTTTGATATATTTGTGGTCAAAGTTTTCAAAAGTTAACCTCCAAAAACGAAATGGGAACCTTATTGTGAAAAAGAGGGAGTACTGTTTTTCGCAATTTTAAGGCATACAGATTTACAGTAGCATGAGTGCATGACCAAAGTCCTTGGCGTTTTCTAATTACCATGCTTCACCTAACACATCGTGACCTCATAGACTAGCTAGCTAGTATCCAACACCTTTGTGAAAAGCCATTTTTTCCATCATGGAGCAAGATACAAGTATTAGTACGTATCACCTTTATGCGAAGGCATGTTGTTACCTTACTGTCATATTAGCTAAGTTAGTGTAACCCTCCTGTATATGACACTCCTGTTTGCGTCTATTCAAAGTTCACCTCGGAGAAATTTGGACACGGTAAATTCCTCAACCTCTTCTCTATACAGATTAACATGTAAACTTTGACCAATTGAATCGTCGTGACGTATCAGCCTGTGGTCCAAAGTTATTATATGCGTCATAGAAAAGATCTATTGAAGATATTGCGTCCCACTCTAATCATCCTTTTGGATCAACTCCTATGCACGACTTTAAGTACACAACTCCAGAAAACTTTTTCCATGTGCGACCTAGATAAGCTTGAATTTGATGCATCAAGATCCATGGTGGCTTTAATGTGACATGAATGAATTGAAATTCCCGTATGTTGGCGTTGGCGAGCACGACTTTGAGCAACGATGACTTTTGATCATTTGCTTATCCAAGGGCTTAAGAACCCAAATGGTACAATTTTTGGAACACTGCAATGGCATCCCCAAATATAAAATCTACTGTCCCGTATATGTCACATTCTCTGCAGAATTTATGATTATGGTACAATGGTACAATGTGTTCTGATATCCTTTGATCTTGCAACGGTAGACAACTGCTCGATCTGCTGCGACAAGAAGTGCCACTGCTTGAAGGTTGGCTGGACCAGCATCATTCTCAAAGGTTATATGTTGTAGGACTAAATAATCATGCATCACCAAGCAGCTACAATGTAAATAAAGTTGAAGAACATATCATGGGACATGTTATATGCTACCCTGACACTTTAAACCACTGCAATATATACACTACAAAATCTAAACAAACATATATATAGTAACGATAGCAAAGGTAGCAGTCGCAACGTTCGAGATTTTGTTATGATTGAACATTTGAACACTTTTGTTTCCGCTGATTACAGTTCGACCTTTGCCTTCACCTATGAACCATATATGTTGGTTTTCTTTTTTCCCACAATCAAGTTTTCCTCTATATACCTAACATTGTGATTATAGACCATGCAATTAATAAATAGTTGGTGTTCTGCGGAAATGAGAACTATCATGTCTCGTGGGCCCGGCCATCCTTACACCTGCAAAACACGCCGCTCCAGGAGGTGTCCCTGGGGACGGTTTCCCTATGGTGGTGATGAAAGAGATAAGATCGTGTGTGGTGTAGGATGGCCTTATTTTGTTTGGCCTTCTTTATCTTGTTCCCCCTAAGGGGTATATATAGTAGAAATTAGGTCAGGGGGTGCCCCACCCCCTGATCAGGATGGAACCTAGGCGTGCCAGGAGTAGTTTCCTGCCAGGTCTGAGAGGTCTCCAACGTGGGGAGTCAGGCCTCCTCTTGGCTGAGGTCAGCCAAGGTAGAGGTTATTCGGGTCAGGCCAAATAATCAATCGTGGGCCCGTAGGCCCAACATACTAGCGTCCATATGGGTCCAGACCCGGCCACATCAGGTGGCCAGTTTTGACCCGGAACAATTGGTTTACTAATCGAAACAGATTAGGATATCTAATTTTTAATTTTAAAATAACATAGGTGAATTTACCATAAATTCAATAAATCCAAAATTTGTCAAGCCCTTCATGATATTTGTAAATACAACTAAATGAGAGGAAAACTACAGTGAACAAGTGCTAATAATCGATGGCTCATACTTGTGCATGTCTGATTGTGATTTTCCCTTCCAAAAATAGAACCTTACTTGCCGGACTTGATCTTGATGATACAACGAGCCGCACTATTATTGGGTGCCATCTTGATTGCATCTTGTCCCACGGTGATGTTAGCGGGGTAGATATTTGTTTGGGGTGATTTGGAGCCATTTATCAGACTTGGAAAGCCATTAATTCAAGACTTTTCTACTTTTGGTTCTATAATTGGATTCAAGCCTGGTGGTCATCTCTCCAGCTAAATGAAAAGAAGGTTATAATTTTTTATCATTTATAGACTTTTAAGCAAGGCGAAGATGGCTAAAAGAATTGCACAGTCATCATCATCATCATAACCTACAGCGAGACCTCATCCAGACGGGTTAATGGGGCTTGGCTATAAGTAGCCTTTACCTCTGCATTGTATTAACACAAAAATATTATTCTCAATTGATTATTGAGTGAAAGGGCATTGTCACTTCACGAATCTAATAGCAAATGTTTGTATGAGCTATTTTGATTTTGTCAAATATATTTCGAGACTAGAGAATAACATTTCTTTGGCTCCATCGGAAGTGGACAAACCTTGAGTGAAAGGATTTGATAGAGCCAATTTATTGATTTTGTTTTCTTCAACATATCAAATCCTAGTGTTAAGTGCAATCCCCTCTAATGTTAGTGAAAGAATTGTAGCCATAGCGGAAGCTTAATTGTATAACAAGTTGATTTGAGAGTCTGTAAAGTATTCTAAAGCAGGAGTACTAAAATGCAAGTAACCAGATTAGTCGGCATTACAAACCTCGGCTTAGAAGCTGCCTCACTTGTTGCGGCCACGACCAGGAAGACCGCAACTGGGAGGGCTTGCTGGCAGACCTTAGTCTGAAACCCCGGCCAGCTCAGACAAATCGATTTAGGAGCAATAGATGTCCTGTGTAGTACAACAGTCTAGCTTTTGTTATGACTAATTGACTAGCGACTAAAGATACTAAACTGTAATATTTGGTAGGAGTCCTTCACAGTAAAGTAGACAGTCTTCAGTGTGTCCTCCAGAAAGGACATGCAGAATTAAAACTAACTGTGTGAATGTGTAATCGTGGATTTTAGATAAACGATGTCGGAACTATAGTATTAAAAGAGTAATACTGATGCGCCATGCCTGAGTTTTCTCAATGACCGATAAATATCCCAAACTTGAAGACCAGTCTGTGTTCGATGTCATTAATACAGCATGTTGCGATATCTCATCTTAGAGTACTTTTAGCCACGTAATCCGACGGAAAGACAAGGGAGCTGAACTTGTTTAACAAAAGTAGCAGGGGGGTTAATTATATTGTGCCAGTTCCAGTTCTTTTGGTGATTAAACAAGGGAGCGAATTTAGAGGATTTTCTCTTGTTCGGAGTGTCCAACTAGTTCTGATTCCTGTTACTTGAGAAATTTTCTAGAACATGTTAAAATGGTACTTTAGTTTTACTACTCGAAGCGGAACTGCTGCAACCAATTACGGGCGACAATAATGGAATAGCTAGTGTTCTTCGTCTACATATCAGAAATTTCAATCTAAAACCATGTTTCAACTGTTTTTTGTTGAATGTTGAGCTAAGAGTACGTGTAAGGTTTCTTTGATGTAGCATTGTTGTGTTAGAATTAGTCCACATTTTAGTGCATAAAGCAGAATAATTTTTAGTTTGAAACTTTTGATTGCAGCTGAATTACTAATTTATCCTTGTAGTTACTTGTCGAAAACTGACCACAGATAAGCCATATAAGCCCATTAAATCCTTGTAGTTACGTAATTGATATATATTGGCCTCATTTGGCAATTAGCACATAGCATATAAAAGTCATATCAGTATCAAAGTTGTATTATAATCTACAATATGTTATATGCTATTTGAATATGATCCTTCATATTGGACCATAACATGCTATTATAATTACCAAACAACTAAATTAGCACTTTCTGTAAGTCATATGTAGCTGGTAAATGACTCTGCTAAAAACATCAAACATGATGTTTTCAAACACCCCTAAATATATCGATCCGTTCATATGAAATTAATTAAATAGTCTCAAAAAAACAAAAATGAGATATAGTTGCCAACAAAAACATATTAATGGCACACAGACAACCCATAGTAATGGATTTTAGAAATGCATAGTTTTACATCTTTGCACTACATAACAATATCTGAAACCCCTTTCTTCTGGAAAATTTAATTAAACACAAATCTTTCAACGAGATTAAAATAAAAACATTTAAGCGACAGTGATGATCACAAATAACAGCAAGTAGAGGCTGAATTAAACTACGGAGTGAGAATATCGTCAGCCAAACAGAGTGTCTACAGTGCCCGTTGTTTTATGATGTCCATGCTCATCTCACTAGGATCCGTTGCCTGCAATTCAACTTGAATCCCATCAAGTTCTCTCTTGAACCTGTCCTTGGAGCTTGCATATACCATCTTCATTCTCACCCTTGATATTTCTGGAGACCTATGCATTTTACATGAACACAACAGATTGAGAAATGAGAATATATACATAATTCAAACATGTATAAGATACCCCCTTTCCCGTTTTAGCCTTCAAAAAAAAAACATGTATAAGATATTTCCATGAACCATTAAGACCAATTAAATGTTGTACTGAAAATTGGAATCGCTTCACTTTTTAGTCCTTTGGCTTGTTCAAAATTACATCTTTCACTATCTTTCATTAATACTGATCTAATTTGGTTTTAAACCTACTTGGTGTAGATCTTCTAACTATCAGAAGGAGCTCAAGAATGTACGTTGTATTTATGAAAGTTGATCTCTCAATTCTCCTTAGCTTGTTGCACATATCTACTGTCTCTATACCTCCTACTGTATCTTAACCTCAGAAGTTGAAGTTCTTCTTAGAAAACATTTCAACTTCGGCCGTTTTTACTAGAATAAATAAGCTATATATAAATCTCCAAGCTAGGTCTATCCTATTCAATAACTTGTACGATATTACCATGTCAACAATTATACTCTTTAACCAATATACAAGAGAATGCGGACTCACCAGGCAATGAAGAAGATCTTGCTCTTCTGGCAGTTCTCAGGGGTGGTGAAATCGAAGTCGTAGACAGCATAACGACATTCATCAGCAGGTAAGGAGTTGGTGAAGTCTTCATAGCTCTCTTCAGGGTTCCCAATCCTATCGACCACCACTTTTTGTTCTTCAATCTTGAAGGTGAGGAACCGATAGATCCTCTTTGACTTTAGCTCACGGAACTTGACCTTACATTCATCTTCCACATTCATGCCCGACGCAGCGTTCGCCTAATTTCCGCAATTTCATATCGACCACCATAGTTTAACGAAGTACAAATTAATTTTACAAACAGAGGAGAGGGACTATGTGATTGACACTAAAAAACTGACTTATATGCATGCTCAAGTATATTGCTAAACTAGCTATGACAAGATCAACATTCCTACACCAAGGAGGTCTTGCCTAGTAGTACTGTAGTAGTAAAGAATGAGATACCATATATCCGTTAGTAAGTTCGAATCCCCCTTTTCGTGTTATGTAAATTTTACTTGCTGTCGAGCCTCATTACGAACCAAAAGAAAATGTCATGCAGCTACACATACATTTAAAACGTTACACCCTAGCTTGAAAGAAACAAAGTTGGAAAATAAGATCAAGCTTAAACAAGATTAATTCCCTATCCGTGTGACTTAATAAGGAACATAAAGGTTTTCCTTATTTTCCTGGGGCAAAATTTCTCTAGGCTGTTTGAGCGCATCTTTCTCATTTGTCATGCAATGTATTTTTGGTACTTATATCTCTCATGCAATGTGCTGAATATACCTCGTTATGACTTGGTACAGTTACAACCTAGATAATCCACGACTCTAAGACCACTATCCGTGTCAAATCGTACCATCTAATAAATGAGGTAATGCGATCTCAAAATGATTACAATTTTAATGTATTAGTTTTGTCTGAAACCATTACCAACCAACACATAAAAATTGGTGAAATGATATCTGTAAAATCTATTTACCAATGATATATATGAGGTTCGAGGAACGTATAAAAGCATGCAACAACAAGAATTCATCTTCTTTCAAAAATGACGCAATATACAACATGCAAGTGATATTGTGATAAGTGTATTTCATGCTCACTTCAGACGAACTGGAAACATAGGAACAAAGACAAAGATTGTTCCTATTCTGGTCAAAACTGAAAACTCGAAACACGGATACAAGCGTGTAGATTTTTCTCCTTTTTGAAAGAAGATATCTGATAAGTTATACTGTGTACAACATGATCAATAGAATGTGTGTAACTAAAAAAACATCAGATCAACGTTCAGTTTCCTTAATAATATATACAGAACATCCTACAGATTATTATGATCCGAACCTACAGATAATCGAACATATTGTATGAGTGTAAGCCAATCACTAACATGTCATTATTTTTTTTATTCAAATGTGTAAATCCATGGAAATTAAACATTATGATGATCATAAAGAACATCTTTACACGTTATCATGATTCATGCATGCATGAACAATAATAGAGAAAAGAGAAGAAACATACCATTTTGTGCAATTTGTTGTTAAACAATGATGAGATAAGAGGAAAGGAGAAGTTTTGAGAAATGAGGACAAAACTCAATGAGGAAAAGAGAGAAAATGGGGATTGAAGGAAAAGAAAAGATCCTTGAATAAAGGACAGCAATGGGTGGGTGAGTTTTTGAGGGACGAGAAAAACGCGGACTATGACAAGAAAAACTATATTAACAAAATAGAAAAACTAAATTTAATTGATTGGAAAATGAATGATAATCACCTCTTCTCACATATAACAAAACAACAGCTAATCAAACATTTCCTCCATAAAAATGATAAGGCTGATCATGTCTACGACGAACTAGTCTTGTTGCCACGTCTAGGTAGCTGGTATATAGGGCACGTCCCATCTTGTTAATCTAACCATAATTCTTGTCCCTTGACTAATAAAATAGGTACTCTAAAATGTTGCATTTTACTCATACTATCATACTATCATCTTGTAGTGGTAGACAACACCTTTGACAATTTTCGGATCGTATAAAGTCCAAACATTTACAAAAATAAAATGTCAATACTCTAATGTTTAACATGTAAAAATGTAAATGTCAACCTACATTGTACTGCAATAATGAGTGTTCAGATTCGCTTTAAGATGATCAGACTCGTTTTTGAGACAATTACATATGGTTATCTGCCATTAGGCCTCATCTAGATCAACAAAAATATATTAATGAATATTTCATTATGTCATAGAAGTAGAAATTCATAGTTGAACATGGAATTTTAATTAAACAAAAGTTATAGATGGAATTAGCATAAGATAAACATATATTCTATGACAAAAACACATACACATACTCCAGATGGTAATAGCTGACAATGACGATAAAAACTTGAAACCACCTAAAAAAAACACAAGCTATAAAAAAAAAACGGTTAGATTTTAACTTAAGTTAGACCTTGTCACTAATTGAGTTGAAGTAGTTATTTTTTTTCCCTCACTATCCACTTCAATATAGATTCGACTCGAGTAATACCACTAGAGCGGCAAAGTTATTCCTTATAAGTTGATCGAAGAGCACTAGGTTACTTTTTGTTAAAATGCACTAACTACAATCACTTTAAACCAAAAAGTAATTAGTTTAAGACCGTCAAAATTTGATTTAGGCTACAAACTTTCATACAAGACTTTCCGAATTAAAAAAAATTAATAATAAAATTGGTCAAGACACACTTTTTTTTTTTCACAAAGCATGCGCGCTTCATAGATACAAAAGATAACGATGACTACTCATCAGGGAACAAATACTTCGTCTCTCAAGACTTTAAATATCATAGACTCATAAAACACAATATTTTTTTTTTTTTTTTTGACAAAGATTAAATGACTGAATTAAAAAAGCGCAAACTAAAAATTAGGGAGCAGCCATGGAGACTCCATGGTGGATCCTCCTCCAAGTAGTAATAACAATCATATTTGAGGACGCAAAATTATCCAGTGTCTCCAGGGAGGATCCAAACTCTCAAAAACTTACATTTAGAAGATATATATGTGATGTAACAGAAGTTCAGAAAAAAAAAAAAAAAAGGAATGGCAAAAAAGACACAGCAGGTTATACAGATAACTTCAAACGAACTACTACCATTCTACAAAAACTAAAGATTCTATATCAAAATTTGTGCTCCTCACTTTCTCTCTTACACAATTTCCACCTAACCTTGAGAAATAATGTCATTTTGTCAACCTACAAAATTCACCACCTTGGATCCTTGTTTCTTCTTCACCTTTGTATGACTATGGTTTGAATGAGAGGCAGGTTCAACTTCAGCATTTTCTGAGTCATTCTTGACTTTATCATTAGCGTCTATCACAAAGTCATCCTCAAGATCATCACCACTGCAAAGCTTTATAGACTGCCGCCTTGGCTGCTCTGGTTGAGCCGCTGAGTCCACATAATGAACAAATATCAGGCAATGTCAGAAACTGTAGGCTATTAAGCAACTAATGCCAGACATGGTAAACATTTCGTCAGATCAATACTAATAAACAGGATAAGGACTATTCAAACTACTACAGTTATAAATTTGCTTCACTGAACTGACATTACATTACAAGTAAAATAACCAAGAGCTTAAGTAGATCACACATGCAGCTCTATTCATGGACATCAATAATTGACATGCAACCTTTCCAACTGAATGTGAGCCAGAATGTGAATTGAGAATCTGGTAACAGCAGTTTGATAATGTGAAAAGAAAGGTCTGATTTTTTTTTTTTTAAAAGGAAGAGAGTCAGAGCATGACGTTTGCTCTGGAGCCAAAGCTTTTAACATCTATGGAGCTCGAGCTAGTTAAACCTGTTCAGATTAAAAATCGCTATGCAGCCAAAATCGCTACACCTTTAACGCTCAAGCTCATAACACCCATCAAAATATTACAAACTTCTCACCCTAAAGAGGAAAACTCTAACAAAACAATACTCACGAAACCTTAGATACCTGACCCCAACAATCTAAACCATTTCACCCTTGCACACTAAAAAAGCTTCCCACACATTGCTTGGATTACCGGCTAATGTGACCCACACATAAATTCTAATATCAAAACAAATCAAAGGCTTGATAAGAATGCTAATGAAGTAGAATCAGTCACCCAGCCTCAAATTTTCTTAATAGAAGACCACGAAAGATCTTTTGCCGAATAGAGTAACATCATCATCATTGAACACCATCACAAAATCATACACCTTCTATTAATGCCATCAGGAGCTCACCTCCATCATATGCAATCAGTGAAAACAAACAGCTCCTAGAAACGCCCATTGGGGCCTCAGCACCATATCATACTCCAATCAATGAGCTCTGAGGAGAGACAGAGAGAGTAGACCAATTCTACAATAGAAGTTAAAACCACCCTAATTGAAACAAGCACCTAAGTAAAGCCTCCTAACCTCAAGGAAAAAACAAAGCAAGAAGGAGATACAAAGAACTTCACCATTATCTGCCTAAACTAAGATCACAGCAATTACAACCAGCTCCATTAGCACAGCAACCAACTCACTCACCTGAACCACTACTGTAAAGCTTGTGTCAGGAAAAAAAAAAAAAAAAAAAACATAACCGAACCCCAGTAGAACAGCAACTCTACTCTCATATTAGCACCAAGATCCTTCTTCCTACAAAGTACACATCTCACAAACCACAATCAAAAAACACCATTAATGAACTCCTCAACAACGACATACCCATAGAGCCCAACCATAACCTCAAAGCGGAAAGATGTACTTAAACGAACAGGAGAAACATGGAGAAAAGAACAATAAGAGGCCCTTTAGGGCCCAGCGGCACCTACCAAAGGCAGGAATCACCAATATGCGGGCTGCAAACAAGCCTTGTACAGTCGAGTAGGCTTTGTTCATGAACAATCGAGTGAACATGTTCAGGAGATTTGACTAATTCATAAAAGTATATATTTAACAAATGATGATATGACAGATGATGATGATAGTAGGCATACAATATATAAATGATGTTAAAAGCCCAAAATATAATCAATGGCATACAATTTAGAGTTCATACTTTCAAAAAAAAAAATGTTTTGATAGGTTTCAAGAAAGAGATATCCATGTATAAAGCTAAAAGAAATTCCACATCGAGCTGTTCACAAAAATAATCAAGTCAGACAAAATAATGGTAAGCTCGTTTTAACAAGCTTCAAATGTTTGTTTGTGCTCGTGATCAATGAGTTTGATCGAGCTTGGTCAAAAGTTGGTCGCGAGCATAACAGTTCACTTGCAGCCCTGCCAATGGCAGGCTGAAGAGGCGAGAGAGGGCAGCAAGGTTAAATTCAATTATGAAGATATACTGTGATGTTCACTATTAAAAGACAGGTCTGAATTAATACATCGAGATGAATTATGACAGAAACAGGGCATCTCAACTAGAAATATGAAGCAGTATTAATCTAGAAAGTTGTGTGGGATGGATTCAACTACACAAACTAATCTGGTTCATGGATATTTATCAAGTTCCATAAATGCTCAACACCATGGATCATAGGCTTATGACCGAACACAACACATACTAAATCTTAAAAATCCTTGGACATATATGGAGCTGCCATCAAATGTTGTTTTGTATGCCACCAAACTCCATAATAAGCAGTTCATTTATAGACAGAACTCGGAAGTCATCCTTACCTCTTCCATAATCAGCATAGGAACCTCTGGTACCTTGGTTTGGGCAATCTCTAGCTAAGTGAGTTATACCACCACAAATCTTACAGCACCCACCCTGTTTATAATTAAATGAACATTAATGAGCTGAATTCAGAACTTAAAAAAGTGAGCTACACAAGATAGATTTAGTACAAATGAAATAATAAAATCAGACATAAATACGTAAAGTTTTTTAAGATTATTTGCATTTACAATTGATATAAACTTTTACCTTTGGGTATATCCCATGCGTATTTTTAGGACAGTTCTTGCTCAGGTGTCCACGCTCTTTGCAGATAAAGCATAATGCGAACTTTGTTCCACCTGCATCACAACAAACATAAGGCAGATTCGTGTCAAGAGATCCTGAACTGGAGGGAGGGGAGGGGAGGGGGGGGGGGGGGGGCNNGGGGAGGGGGGGGGGGTAGCCCAATACATTGAGAGGCTAGAGGACTTTCAGCCCCAGAAAAAGAAAATGTTCCAATTACTTAGAAACAATGGTACAACTTCAGATAAGAGAAAGTAAAATATCGCTCAGATACCACCTATAACGAGGTTGGAAATTAGGTACACAACTTGTAACACAAGTTGCACTTGGTACTAATAGACCAACTTGTCAAAAAGACAATGCAGAACCCGGCATGACAATGTCATCTCCGACGCATATAATGGTGAGTGGAACAAGGAAATGGCCAAAAGGTAGCCTATGCATAGCCCAAACCATCGGTTTAGTCCATTATGCAAATCCTGAGTGATAAACACACCGTCAATCTATCAAGACGAAGGAATGACATTGTCATATGATACAATTATGCTCCACTATACCCTAAAGGCATGCTTGGTTATTTTCGGAACATTTTCCAGAAAATCAAAAATCGACCCAAAAAGCCGGTTTTTGTGGACTATAACCCACGAAAAAACCTCGTTTCGGCCCCGAAATGGAATTGGACGAAAATTGGCAGGCGGAATCTCAGACGCATAAAGTGGTGAGTGGAACAAGGAAATTGGGAAAAAGGTAGCCTAGTTATAGCTCAAACCATCTGGTTAGTCCATTATGCACATCCTCGAATTGAGCGATAAACACACCGTAAATCCATTAACACGAAGGAATGGCATTGCCAGATGGTACAATTTTGCTCCAATATGCCCTAAAACCATGATTGGTCAGTTTCGGAACATTTTCCGGAAAATCAAAAATCGACCCAAAAAACCGGTTTTTGTGGACTATATAACCCACGGAAAAAATCTCGTTTCGGCCCCGAAATGGAATTCGACGAAAATTGGCAGACGCCATCCCTGACACATACAATGGTGAGTGGAACAAGGAAAATGGGAAAAGGTAGCCTAGGGATAGCCCAAACCATTGGCTTAGGCCATTATGCACATCCTCAAATCGTACGATAAACACATTCTATCAAGACGAAGAAATGACATTTAATATTCATGATCTTGTGGAACATGACTATTAGGCCATTTGCTGCCAGTTTGGAAAAAAGGTGGACATGTCTGCCTATCAAGCCTCCAACTCTTGTGATGGAAAGCAACAACAAAATCCTCAACAAGAGGACAGCTGTTCATTAGGTTTGTGGGATAGAGTCGTCAACCGTGCTCGTTTTTGGTGCTGTTCTATTAGGTTTATGTAGCATTTAATATTGTAGCGTGATTGATTTTAGCAAGTAATTGTAAGGCTACCCACCGTTTGCGTTCTCAATTATGGCAATTTTATCTCTCTGGAAGGGGAAAGTTTTAGAAAAAAAAGGAAATGAAGACCCAGCATGGTGGCTCATGTCCTTGAAAACCAAAGGTGAAAAGGAAAAAAAACATGGGAAACTAAAGCAAGGACATGATACAGCCAAGAAATTTCATCTCCTACCACTTATAGGATGTCCGTACGAGATTTTAAGTTCTCCGTAAACTAAATTCTACATCAGGCTGATTAAGAAGGACAAGATAACACAACCATTAACTAAAATGATGTGCTTGCAAAATTAGCCAGGTAAAATTAATAAGAAGGTTCCTTGCAACAGTATAAAGTTAGATACAAGCATACAGCTAGCTCCAAATTAGGAGACATCAGACTTCCCAAAGCTAAAGCAGACAGCTCTGGCTTTTCAAGTTTTCATCATGGAAAGAGCTGAGCATTTGTACACTGTAATGTAGTCAATCCTATTGAACTTCAAACCAGATATAGCCACATAAGTAGCATGAATTCAAAAATTCTCTAGATAATATACATAAGAGGGAGTAGTAAATCACATAGAACAAATCTAACAAGAAAAACAAAAAAACCAAGATAGCATAATTGACAGTACCTTCCTCCATAGGATAGGGGCATTTAGACAGCGAGTGGCCAGTATCACCACAGTTATAACACAACTTCTCTTCAACTACTTCTTCATTCTTGTTAGTGCAGTTTTTCAGACTATGGCCACGTTGTCGGCAAAATAAACATATCTGTGAACATAAAACCCAATCAAAACCCCTCACACTTTCTCAAATAACAATTACATTCTTACTTATCTACAAGATAAAATTCCAATAGTTGCTGCAACTATATACACAGACATAAACTGCCACCATACTAACCTAGTACTTTCTCCCATTACAATCCCACACAATTATCATTGTCCTCTAATGTTAATCAAAACTAGCAATTGTGCAACTTTAACATGATATATATCCCATTTTTACTGCAACACATAGAAAAACCTGAACTTCCACCAATCCAACACAATAGATTCTCCCATCCTTCCTCTACATTATAGTGCCACAATCATTGCACCCAATAAAGAGTGTCACGATTCTAATTAAAGCTACCAAGCACACCAAGTATGCAACTAAGCTTTCTTCTGTACAAAATACTAACAATCTAAACTTTGCTACATTTACATTGCCAAACACTAACAAACCCAATAATTTCTCCAATTAATCAAAAAACTATAATGTCACTCACATAATCCAATCACAATTAACTAAGCATACACAAATATACAATTAAGCTAAACTTCAATCCAAAACCAACAAGTCTAATAGAAAGTCTTGCATAACACCATCTTAACATTATGACATCTCAAAGTAGTCACTTGATTGGCTTAAAGTCTGTCACTTTTTTAATTAGACCATTTAAAGTGGTCACTTGTTTTGCTTAAAGTGGTCACTTTTTCGGCACTATTAATAAAATGTGACCTCTTTAAGCCACTTTATCTCTCCGTGAGGCGCGCTTTCAACTTACAATCTTAAAAGC
>CAAKMY010048728.1:0-21144 GCA_901111285.1 Corrigiola litoralis | reverse complement strand
TCATTGGCGACAATGGCAGCAGCTTGCGTCTTGGCTTGAGAAACACTGGCAACATTATGCAAATGGGCAATGCTCCTAGGGGTGTACTCGAATTCCGGCACATCTTTCCCAACAGCATCAAACTGAGACACAAGCCATCCTTTCACTTCCTGAATCCGGGCAGCATCAAACCCACTGCCCCTTGCCTCACTACTGCCAGGCGCATCCAACCCAGACACCATATCACTCATCTTCCTTCACCATTTACAATAAAAGAAAACTTCCATCAGCAAAATGCAAGCTACCTATAACCACTTAACATACATTTATCCCTTATTCTAAGACAAAATTCAAAATTAAACACAACCCAGTTGACGTCGCAATATTCTTAAGCCAATTAAAATCCACACTACCATCAATCTTTTACAGGCTTCTGTCTACAAACCCAATCAATACTACAAACATTTGTCAAATTTCCGCGCTTGTCAGTTGGGAAATAATCAAAATTCTTCATGTTTACACAAAAAGAAACTACCTTTAGCAAACAGCAAACTGTCCACAATCAATTACATGCTTTTATGCCCTTCTCTGGGATTAAATTTACAATCTAACCAAACCCAAATCATATATCAACACCCAATTGATAAATCTTTATTCCTAATCAGTTAAAAAGCTTAACTACACACAATCATCCAAAACATATCTCAATACCCAATTGATTGAATTGCATTCCTAAACCATTAAAATGCTAAACTAAACCCAATCTTTTGCATACATTTATCCACATTTCTAGGGCTAAAAAATTAAAAACCTGGTCAAACCCAGTAAATACAACAAAATACCCACTTCATAAAATCAAATCCCTTAAATTTTTAATCGGGTGATCATAAAAATTCAACCTTTATTTACTTTTTAATTGAGTAACATTGTAGTTCTTGGTAGAAATGAATGATAACTAAAATTAAAGAGAATTTACAGTGAAATATTAAGGCATACCTTAGAGTTTGGCAAAATGTTGGAGAATATTAATAAGAAGTGTTCAAATTTGAAAATGAAGTTAAGTATAGAATTGGGTGATGAGATCTCATAAAAGGGAGGTAAAAACTTTTGAATTTTCGTTAAATATAAGTGCTTGGGAGTTGAGCCTAGAGCTCTTATCCGACCCGAATTATCCGATCCAAATATGAATCGACTTATAGATAAGGCGACTTGAAATTAAATATGTTCCAAAACGACTCAATCAAGACTAGACATATGTTTTCGCTAATTTATTTTTTCTTTTCGTTGTGTAAGAAAGAGAACTCGCAATCTTGCATGATGAGGCATATACCTATTAGTAGGCATGTACAACGGGGCGATGACCCTTTAAGAATCTGTTACTCACCCTGTGTAATGCCAGATTAGATTGGAGATGCTTCTTAATGATTCGGGTCTTTTATGAATCAATTTTGACCACCTATAGTGTTTTCGGAGAAGAGTATAGGTTCGGAAGATGTCTAGTATGATAGCTGAAATTAAAGAGGTCTTTTATGGGTCAGGGTCGAATTGGCTCATTGCAACCCTCGACCCATCCTACCCCGAAATCATCTCATGTCAGACCTAACCTGGCCCGACCCTTATATATATTGGCTCGACTTACCTCGTCCTGACCCATCGAACAAGTCTACATATTAGTTAGGTTTTCTTTTAGTAACATGTTCTTACTTCATTTAAATTAACAAAAAGATTGTCATTGAGGGTTGATTCATGGTAAGACTAATGTTAATTTTTTCACATAATCGAAGTTAGAGAAAATATTGATTCTTTATAATTTAAAAACTTATCTATTTCAAAAACGATAACTTATCAGTAATTTATTTGGATAATTTGATTTTTTGTGTCCATTATAAAGAAATATTGCATAACCTACTCAAGGGGTTCGCGTGACCAATAGGTAAAGAACTTGCAAATTTATACTCTTATATCTAACCACAAAATTATGGTGAAATGGTCCTATAAGTGATCCACCATCACAATGATGTCCAACATACCGTTAAAGGATAAAATAAATTTAGCGGAGGTGGTTTGCCAACATTAAGGCTTGTGCAATCTGTATATTTGCCCAAGATGTGAGTTGAGAAAGGAGATGGCTTGTTTGTCCCAACAACCATGGTTCATATGTGTGTAAGTGTGTAACATAACTTGTCTCATCCAAGTGTTACTTTTGTCGAAAACACAGAAGAAGAAAAAAAAAAAAAAAAAAGACAAATGGATCCCACACACAACACACTATAGGAATATAGAACTCTTGAGGTTGAGCCCAATCGGCATTATTTTTGTATCACGGATCAAAAACTCCCTTCAAGCCATCACATGTACACTCCAGGTTGGGTATTGCCAAAGAGCCAATATCTATAGGCCTCTGAACTTTTGTCAGCAGAACACATAGGTCCTTCAGAGACTTGTTTACTGAGAATCAAAATTATGGAACAAGAATCAGGGAACTTTACAGGAAATGGAAGATGACCATTGACATACTGCTACAGAGGGACAATTACTACAGTTCAGTTTCTGAGAACCATACATAATTGTAACCATTCTACAACATCGAACAATACTTATTTGACGAAAATACCGAACTAAACTAAAACATCCTGCCAACAACCAGGATTTCTTCCATCAGCATTACAATACACAACGGTAAGTGACATGTGACTGAGTGATTTCACCACTATATATCACCTTCACCACCTGCCCTTTCTCGAGTCCATAGTAACATGCAATAGCATCCTTCAGCGACATTCGAGGAAGCTGAAAAACAAGATGAGACAGCTCATGTAGAAGGGCAAAAAAAAAATAAAAGAAATTATCTTGAGGCACCTTTTAACTAGAAGTTCAGTGGTCACAGAACTTGCAGTTTTGCAGCCAAAAAACCATTCAAAAACTGCATGTACTGTACAAAGCTAATATAAGAGCATACTCCGTATATGTTCATGGAAGAAACAAGTTCGGATAGTAAATTATTCAATGCTGGAACCAGGTAAAATCCTAAAGATGTTAGGTGCTCAAACCATATTTGGACAAGCCAATGCACAAAAGCTCAAAAGATAATAGGGAGGCAAATCTTTAGAGGTAGTAAAACAACCAACAACAAACACCCAGTGCAGACAGTAGATCCCACACAAGGCGAAGTCTGGGGAGGTCTAAGATGTACGCAGCAAAAAATTAAAAATAAAAATTCAAACATACAAACAAACTCTTGCAATAGTCCAGGACTGCAGGCCTCTTCCTTTACGATGTAAATTATAACATGACCCCCCTCAATCCAATCAATACAACCTGAAACCACCACATTAATCCTAACCAACCGAACCTCTTACTTAAAAGTCCTTCAGGCCCGGCAGCATCAGAACAAGCAGCCCATGTAGCTAAGAAACTCCTGTGCTTGTCCACACCTCAAAATATCTCCCACCTCCCAGTGTGACTTAGGCATCCAAACAGGAATATTATGAAAGTTCATGTCAAACCGGTTGTGAAGGCTACTAGGCGAGTAAAACTACTCGTCTTTATCAGACAATAGCATGAACAGAAAATTCTCCATTGAAAACTATTGTCTTCATGATTTTCTAGAAGGCCATTGATCCAGAAATAAATCCCTAGGTGGCATTTAAATGCACATATTTATGGGCTAAGACTTTGATTCCATAATCAAAGGCCACATATTAGTCCTTGTTAGACTATCATGTCTCCCTTGGCACTTCCTGGTGCCCAATGCTAGGTTGACTCGAACATGATTGCCACATATAAGAATGCAGCTATAGCAACCTAGTGCTCCTATATTTTCTGAGTTACAGTGGCACAATAAGAGAAGTTGTGTTTGAAATAATCTGATTGTATAGCAATTAATTTTATAATTAATCCATAAAGTACTAACCAGACAAAATTCTCTTACCTGCTTTTCTGTCAAATTGTATTTCTTTAAGAGCTCCTGTTTTTCTTTGTCAGTCAGCACAATATGTCTTGGCTTCAAAACATGCTTTGTGATATTCACAAGCAGATCAGTTATCTGAAGACAAGTGAAAAATATAAAATTAATAAGAAATGAGGAGGAAACTCTTCTGACACAAACAAAGTTCAAAATTAAATAAAACAGGCCAAAATATGACCCTGATCTAAAGCAGGAAAATCCATTGTAATAACTGCGCAAAACGAGAAAATGTTGTCAGCAAGATTTTAGAATGCAAGAAAACTTTCATGTAGGTTCTGTGAGCTTACTTGAAATGTCTCAACTTTAAATTGGAACAAATCCAAAGCTTTCGTGGCTTGGCTTGTCATTCTATTTTCCAGTACCAGTATTAAGCCACTCAAACTTTCTTTATTAACAATTTGAGCTCCAATGCCCCGTATTGTCGTCACTTTGACCAGCTGAGGCCCACAGAAAATGACCAGAATCTGCATTCGAAGTTAAAGTAATGCAACCAGATCAGTTGTCCGGAACAATAAACAGCATAACTATAAATTCTCCTAGATGTTCCCACCCAACAGGCTATAGTTGAAGATTATGATCATTTGGCATAACAGAACAACAAACATGGCGACACAGTTATGGAACCATGTGAATACATCATTTTGTGTCTAACAGATGAACTCACGGCAAAAAGTTAACATGAACAGCGGATGCTTGGGCACAGACCCATCAGATGATATAAAGAGCTTAGACATTGGCACTGTGATAGTGTGATGTTCACCAAACAGAGATAAAGAAATACATTACATGATCAAATGAAGATTTTGAGAACGGTGTTTTAGCTAGACAATTTCATAGATAAACTGTGTATCTTCGATTACTATTTTTTCTTTCCTATGATGTACTTATAGAAGCTAAAATTATTGAGACTATATTTCTACATGTTTTATAATGACCCAACAGAAGCTATATTAAAATACCAAAGAGAGTTGAAGTGTTCCCTTTGAAACATCTCATACAGTTTGCGAAATTTTCCAATACACAAGCCTTGTGAGCTAACAAATTAGATATAATTGAGCATGTATAACATAGGAATCTCATAAAGAAGAGCACTGGAATACCACTCCGGATTAATTGGTTCTGTAACCAGATACTATTGTCAAAATTACTGCAAACAGAGCGAGTGTGCACAATTAAATTGCATTTGACTCACAAATAGAGGCCTGCATTGAGCAGTTGAGGCATAGTTGTAAAGTATTTTTCGATTCACAACGTAAGTCTCACATTGCAACTTACAAAAACCAATTTCTAGCAAAGCTACCAGTTTGAACAATTGGCACATGCAAGAGCATGAACATAGCAATCAAATTTATGGCCACTCAGTAAACATAAATACCTATTGCTGAAAATGAAACACCAAGATAGCTATTTAAGAGGAACTACAAAAAAACCTGGTTTCTAAGTCCTAAACCTTACTTCCAATCGATAAACACAGGCTTGCCAAAACAAGTCAGTGGCCTAAGTGCAGCATTTTTCAAAGTAACACATGCAACACCAGCATGATACATGAACACTGATCAAATCAGATTATCAAAAACATCATACACTAAACACTCAGCATAGCATATACAAAAAAAACATCAAAATAAACCAATTTCACTCCAAAAAGTGACTATACTATCAAAAATAGACTGTCTCATACGCGACTTTCCGACAACTCAAAGCCCTCATTGCAGCATTTCGCAAGCAAATTTTAATTAATTTACACATGCAACACAACAAAGATACACAATAAAGATCTCATGCGATAATAAAGACCTTCTTGTAGTGATCAGACTAGTTCAAACACATGGACACCCATCAATCTAAATCATTAAACACATGAGCACCCATCAAACTAGAAAATTCCCAACAAAATTCAATGCTCACATTGCATCATTTTACTAGCGAAATTCTACTTAATCAACATATACAACACCATAAACACACCAAAATCCATCACACACAACAACCAACACAAATCAAACAAACACCATAAATCCCTCAACTTTTTCCCACCCAACTATATCACACAACAAAATTCAAAAACAAAAACTTCGAATTTGACGGTCTCACACAAGACTTTCCCACTAATCAAAGCCCTCATTGCAGCATTTTGCAACCAAATTCTACTTAATCAACACATGCAACACCATAAACACACCAAAACACATCATACACAACCACCAACACAACCAAACAAAACCCAACTTTTCTCCAACCAATCACATCACACAAATCAAAGCTCTCATTGCAGCATTTTGCAACCAAATTCTGACTTATCAACACATGCAACACCATAAACACACCAAAATCCATCATATACAAAAATCAAACAAAACCCAACTTTTTTTCCACCCAATCACACCACACAACAAAACACACAAACAAAAAACCATAGAAAAAAAATAGAAACCATGAAACAAAAAACAACCTTCTTGGAGTTATCAGAGCATAAAGCAGTGGAAACTCTAAGACGCTCAATATCAGGCTTAGGCCCATAGATACTGCGAAACTCCTGAAGAGTGAGGTCAATCTCAGAAGAAGGCACAGCAAAGCCCCTGTCTTTAAGCATCTCTAAGACTGTCTTTCTTGACAGGTAGTAACGGTGGCTCTCAACTGTGCCATCATCCATGAAGCTGCTTAGGCACTTTCCTACTTCTCCATTGATCTCTCCATCAACCTCCATTGTTGATGTCACTTTTTGTACACTGTATCTTTGAGAGTGTGGGAATATTTTTGGGAGTTGGGAATGTTTAAAGCAGGGTTTTTGACTTCTTTAGGGAGTTATGAATATGGGTTTTGCTTTAATGTGGTCAAAGTTAGAGCCGATATAGAGTGACACGATCTAAAGTAAGAACTCGCTCAAGTGATTAATACTATGTTGCGGTCTTACCCCAATTATTAGGTTCGGAGTCGATTCTTATAAGTGGCATTGTGGGCACATTTCAAACCAATAAATAGAAAGTGGCACGATCTCTTATTCACTCTGAAGCTATTATGAATGAATGAAGTTGACCTTCGGATCTTTATATCAAAAAAAAAAAAAAAGTGACACGGTCTAAAAACATGTTTAGAAACTTTTTTTATTGTCTGAAATATCGACGCAAAGTGGCTGATAAGAATTGAACCCCTAATCTCATGATTGGGGTAAGGGAGTTCTAAGTCCTCTTACTACTTGAATAGTTCTTTTTTTTTGTGTATGAACAATATTTAATGGTAGAAAATATAATATGTTTGAGGGTTGCCTCGTTTCAAATCTTTATATTCATTACCTCGCGATATCGATCAAGTATACCAAATAAACGATCTAAAAACACGATGTGAAATCAGTAAATTTGGATGGAGAATTGTTGATTTGGGTAAGTAACTAGGGTCATGTTAACGTGATATGAGACTTAAGTAGGTAGGGTTGGTGTTAGGGCTAGCAAACCTAACTCGACCCGAGACAGATGGAATTGAATTACTTTAAATCAAACTTGATGTAATCCGAGAAAATCATAAGTTAAATTAAACCAAATCGAATTGAGTTCAACAAAAATTGGGTAGAGCTAGAAAAGAATGAAAGCCGAACGGAACTCGTCTCAAAGCCATTTGAGACCTAGCTCAAAACGAAAGACTACTCAACGAGATTATAGTCATGGCGCTGCATGCTATAATTACGATTTACCGATGCTAGCTTCAGGGTTCATTTATCTCATCATCCAGTATTCTTGATCCATACGGAGTACGATTTACCAGCTTTTATACCAATCATGGAAGATGCTGGAGGTGTTATAACTAGCTGGAAAGGTCACAAACTCCATTGGGAAACTTCACCAGTGTGGCAGTGTCCATCAGTCCACCTTGTTCCAGCATTATTGCTGCTGGAGATGTACATGTTCACTAAGAGGCCCTCGGGTCTCTGTATGAAAGCAAATAGTAACACTAACACTTCCTAAACAGCAATGTTAATGATCACCTGGATGTACGACTTAATTATTGAACGCAGATTGCTAGTTGCTACTCCTTCCATCCCATTGAATTTTGTACGTTTGTTAGATTTCTCTTCACATGTAAGAATTCAATGAAATAGAGTTCTTAGTATCATTCTGTTAACATGGTTAAGTACATTAAGGAGGTCCAAGCAATATTTCTTTGGGCCTCTTACGCAGTTGCGCACTATTACCTATTACCTCTGTCATGTAGACTTTACTACGTTCCTAGACAGTATTATCCCGTCAAATCTCAATTGTCATTCTTACTACTAGTAAACAGTAATATTCTAGTGAGGAACTATATTCTTAAACAAATAAAGATATTCTTACACAGCTAAAAAAGGACAAAACCATAACCAAAAGTGAGACCGTCTAAATTAAAATTAAAATTAGACATAAAATGGTCACTTTTTGCCTTGACGTGGTCACTTTTATTACAATGTTAATGAAGATTGACCACTTTAACTCAATTTGATTGTAGATGTTTTTTTAAGTAATTTCTGAAACAAAAATAGTAGAAACAACGCAATCTCTCACATTTCACTATTTCAGTATTGGATCATATTATCACAATCACATCTTACAGCAATACCAGCATTGTCCCGAGAGTGACAACACCAGCACAACCACCAACTACCCAAGGCACATGAAGAATGATGGTCCATTTCTATTTCCGTGCTAATAAAGGACATAAACCTTTCATAACCAACCATTACAAAAAACAAAAAACAAAAAAAAAAAGTAAAAGAAGACAGTACTGTATAACCCAGTCAAAAAGCAGTTCAGATCAGCACAATAAATGATCAGCATTTCTGACAATCTCCACTAATACATAGAAGTACTGAACCATTCAACCTGCATTATCAGGAGAAGTATTGATAGCCTCTCAAATGTATGCAATCTATCCTGACTCCTGGGTCTCTGCAGGTGCACTTAGGTGCTTGCAAACAGATTTTTGTGCTTCAATTCATATCCGGCTTTTGCATGATCAAATATTCAAATAAGCCACAAGTATGAGCTAAGTTGCTTATTTGCAGCAAGTTTGGCTAACAAATAGTAAATGACATATGATCTGATTCTCATGGACATACGATGACGTCTACTTCTCCAAATTAAGCCAACATTGGTGGTAAGATAAACCATCCCATACAAATATCATGGTTACATAATGGTGTGCTATTACGAACGGGACAGACAAGAACGTGTAGCAGTATACATAAATAGCAATGATATTTAGGCTGGTATAGGACCACAGACCACCACTTGATCCAAAATGAAGAGTTTTGCCATATGCATAATGATCACTTCCCATCTCCCACAAACAAGTAGAGACAAGTGACTTCGGTTAACTACCCTCACTTGGCCCATTTCTAGTTCTAGAGTTTATACAGCCATTACCAGTAACCAGATTTCACTAGTTTCCTATCCATTGATGTCCTAATGAATACACAAAGTGCTGCTCTATTTTTGCTTTGCACAGACTATGTATCCGAAACCAATTATGGTAGACAGCTCGCAGCAGCATCAATGTATTAGCACTGACACGGATGTCATCAGCAATAGGCACACTAGACCGGTGAACAAAGAACACCTAACATTTTGATAAAAAAGAACACTGCAGCTTAAGTATATATGAAGGAACTGAACTACTACTTTGCCGGACAGGGGTGGGGGGAGGATACAACAAGAGAGTTTTGTTTTCTGTTGCTACATCACATCCATACTAGTTGTAATTTAAATCAAGTATGCACAAAACAAACACACCTCGGAAATGTTTGGACTTTACAATTTGTACATAATACGAAAATCATCCATACAAGCAACAAAGTGCAGAGTTTATCACTTAAAGATGTTCAAAGAGAGAATGAACGACATATAGATAGATAGAACGAATCATGTTATGAAGACCAAGCTAACAAGAATAGGAGACATGATTACATGGAAAAGAAATAGGAGTGCCATTTCATGAACAACAACTAGAACAACGAACCAAACCATTCTCATTGCAGTCAGGGCACCTTCTCGTTCGTCCTTCCTCTTCCTGAAATACCTTTCGGCTTCCACTACAATTCGAGCAAGGGACAAACCTCGCGTCACCACAGCTCTCACACACAAACCTGTGATCCTGAACAGGAAATCCATCAAAAAGCCTCTCCAACTCCCCGGTTTCGTGGAGCAGCTTGACCTCATCAGCACCCCCTATATGCTTCCCTCCAACAAAGAGTTGGGGCAAGCTCAGCGCCTTTCCATCAAGTGCACTCTGCAACTCCTTCCTGTAACTCGAATCCATCGAAATGTCCCTCTCATCTACCACCACCCTACACCCCCTAAGTATCATCCTCACCGAGCAACAATCCTCAAAAGTCTTCCTAATCCCTCTCAAACTAGTAAAATACAACACAACCTTGTCTTCACACGAGGGCAACCTACAAGCATTACCCTCACCATCACCACACCCCAATTTCGACACCAATGGAGTCGTCCTTGGACCGACACTCTTGCTCTTCGAAACACACGGGCTCGAACCCACTGACTTACTCACCCTACTAGACTGACTACAGCCCAATTTCTTACCCGACAATGCTCTTTGATAAGCACTATCCACATTAGGGTCCATCTTAGACAAAAGTGACTCCTCTGACAAATGCTTCCACAAGGGCTTTGTACTAAGATTGCTCAAACCACACTCCTTATCCTCACCAATAATCTCCTTAGGCACCTCAACAAACACATAAGAATCAGCCAAATTCACCCCCAATCTCGAAAGGGCCGATTTCCGGCCATCTTTAGCATCACATAAACTACCAGAATCAACCACATTCAACCCCAATCTCGAAAATGGCACTTTCTGGGCACCACTAAAATCACACAAACTACCAGAATCAACCAAATTCGGCGATTTTCGGACACCATTAGAATCACATAAACTACCAGAATCAACCAAATTTAACCCCAAACTCGCTTTTCGGACACCATTAAAATCACACAAACTACCAGAATCAACCAAATTCAACCCCAATTTGGCACTTAGCGATTTTCGAACACCACTAAAATCACATAAACTCAACTTCTTAACCATAAAATCAGCTCCATTACCATCAACATCACATTTTTGCTGCTCATGATCATCTTCAAGCCCTTCCATGAGCTCCCAAGTATTGATCACAGAATCAGGTGACCCTTCAAAACCATCATCATCATCACCACAACAAGATGATGATGAAGATGAAGAAACATGAACATTATCAACATCATCAACAACAACAAGTGAACCATAAGTTGAGGAAGTAAGGCACACAAGATGGTGAGTATCACCCTTTTTTATAGCAGGGTGGTGAACTAATGGAGCTGAAAGTGACCTTGTTTTGAGGTTTTTGTTTGATGATAAAGATGATGAAGATGAAGTCAAAGAAGGGTCTTCAATGGCTTTTGCTATGAGAGTATCTAGACGTGATGCTGAACACCCCATTGCAGCAAAAATGCAGCAAAAAATGGAGCAAAAAAATGCAATTTTTGGTAAAGTTTTTATCTTGAAAAAATGGAAGGAAAAAAATGAAGTAATAAAAGTTCAATTTTTATGATGATATTTTGGTAAAGTTATGATCTTTGATTAAATGAAATATGAAAAGATATTATCTTTGTGTGATTTGGTGAAGAAATTGAAACCCCAACAAGAAAAAGTAGCAAATTTTTAGAAAAGTTTCAATTTTTATGAAAATGAAACAAAAACTAAATGATGCAATTTTTTTTTTTTTTGGATAAAGTTATGATCTTTGATAAAATGGGTTATAAAGGAATATAAGTTTATGAGTGATTTTGGTGAAGAAAATGAAACCCAAGAAAAAAAACTAGCAAATTTTTGGTAAAGTTCCAACCTTTAACTCAATGAAAGGAAATGAAAGGAAAAAAAAAAGGGTGCAATTTTTTTTGATAAGTTTTGAGTAAAGTTTGGAACTTTGGTACAATGGCATATGAAAGATTGTGTTTTTGATTGATTTGGTGAAGAAAATGGGATTTTGTGAGAAAGAGCAAAGGAAGGTGAGAAAGAGGTATCAAAGAGGAAAGGTTGAAAATGAAAGGGAAAGTGAATGAATATTGAATGATATGAATGTGATGGAGTGTGTTTAGTTATGAGTATGCATGGGAGTTTGGAGTAGACATTAATTGAGAAGGTGGTGCCAACTTTGGTTTGTCTTTGATTTTTGCTTAGTTTGAACGGAAACTATCTTTAATCAAGGTGTAATAATTGATTTGGTTTCAATTAAGTAAAGGATATGTGTTTCCTTGGTTTGGAAGTTTGGGTGAGTGGAGTTTGAAATCAGGATTGTTATGAGTAATATATGATGGTTTGTTTTAGTTTAAAATTACGTAAGAAGATGCAAGTCATATTTTAATAATAATTCATTTTATAATTGGGATGTTGTTTTTGCTACAAAAGAAATGTTTAAGTTGAAGATGAGTTCATTCCAAACTTTAAAAATGGAGTTAAGAAACTCTCCGCCATTCGAGCTAATAATTATTCTCTTTCTCGATTAGGACATGAGACTTTTATATACGAAGTACTTAAGTATCTTATAATACTGTTTCATAGACTCTTGCAAAAGATAGTCTAATGTTAACATTGTAAGTTAAGCTAAAGTATTTTTTTATGTACATTATAATAAAAGTGACCACTATAAATAAAAATCGACCAATTTAAAATGATATTTGTTTTTTATCAAAAACTAACAATCTCATACAAAACTTTTTTTATGTTTTTTAGTAGAAAAGTATTATGGTTGCATTAGAGACTGGTGGAGGTTGAGAGGAATAATTAACCATGATGATATTGTCGTTGGGGTTGTCATGGTGATCAACAAAGGGAAAAAAGAATAAACACTGTAGTTTAGTCAAAATTTCCAAAGTCCACTATCATTTGTTAACGGTATACACCATTGATAAGAGAAGTATTAGAGATTATTGAATAAGTCAAACTTGAATGTAACAGTAGATGAAGCATGGGGTTTGGCCGAGAATGTAATCTAACAGCCTCACTGAAGTGGTATGTAATCTAATGTTCAGAACTTCAGCCGCTGGAGATTCTATTCCTACAAATTTGCGTTAAAGAAAGGTAATGGAAATTGTAAGCAAACACATGCCAAAAGTTATCAAAATTCAGTCACATTCCTTATTTTGCTTCATTGCACCAAACCAGGTGCAAGTATCAGCGAGACAAGGTATCGAGTCCTTCGACTTTCCGCACACCAAGAGGACAATAGTATATATAGATGGAGAAAAGAACAATTAAGATACTGAAGCACAACACAGTTACAAGAAATAGCTCAATTATCCTAGAGAGACAACCAAGCCCTCTACTGATCACTACAAACTCTCTGTCGAAGTGCAGAGAGAGCAGGGGAAGGGGACTTGACTTGGACTTTCAGATCTGTTAAACCCCTATTTATACAGGTGTCAGAAATTCTAGGAGGCGGAAATCACAGCAAATGGCAATACATGCAATAGAAAACAGAACATATCAACCGAAACACGATCTGTTTATCGACTCATGTGAGCCTCCTGAATGAAAAGAAAATGCATCTACCATTCAGATTGAATTGGAGTGGCATGACATTACACTATCTCACCAAGGTCCTTGTCAACACACTGCATGGGTTTAATCAAGGGAAGCCACATTTCCTACGCAGAGAAGGGGGAGGAGGTGTAGGATTTTTCTGCTCAGGCACAAATATGTTCATTTGTGCGCCCCAAGTCTCAATCAACCAACCCCTAATATGTTCTTCCAACATAGCATGCGCCATGTGCATTCTCGTGCTCAATCAAGGTATTCACAGGAGTGCAGCATGGAAACCTGACCAATTACCGCTTCTGCTTTCTGTTTATGTCATACAGAACACAGGCATCCGCGGCAGTCTTTAGCTGGAAACATAAAATGAAACCAGGAGTCAGACATGCACATGTAAAAAGGGATCATTTAGTTGCATGAGCAAATGGGACAGGCTTAGCTCATAAGCAATATCATTTACTTAGTAGCACAATACGGAAAAATGGTTCCAGGAAAGTTAACAAAGACGAGAAGGGTTTTCCATTAGGACAGTGGGTAAAGAAAAAGGACAACATTAAGACCAAAGTTTCAAGCTGCTATAATGCTCCAGCTACTCGCAAAAATTGACAACTCCATAAGAGCCAAACACTCTCCTACTTTTCAACTTTGCCCTTTATTATGTAACAACTTTTTCAAACATCTGCAGCCTCACTCTACAAAAGTGTGCTTGGAGAAAGATGTTTAGACATCCCCCAGAGTTCATTTTCCTAATCAAGTTTTTCCGGAGCACAGTACTATATCATTTTAATAATGCGGTTCAGCAAAAACCAATACAACAACAACAACAACAACCAAGCCTTAATCCCAAAATAATTGGGGTCGGCTAACATGAACCAATGCTAACAATTTTATAAGTCCAACCAAACTGCAGAGATACAATCACAATCTAACATATGCAATAAAAACATGAACATCAAAAATAAAGCATCATGTCCCCACACATATAGAGTAAATACATAATAAAGACACCACCATAAGGTCACAAACTGGAAATCAGTTTCTTCCACCAAAGTCGTGAATCTTATATTTTTATTTTATTTTTTTTGACAGTCACCAAGAATGTTGCGACTAATGGGGTGAAAGCTGGACATTCACCAAAACCAACACTGGATAGCTACCCAGATTGATCAAGTAGTTCTACCAAAACCAGTATCTAAAACCATATAATTACAGGAAATTACTGAACACACTTCAGATATTCAGCAGGGCTTCTAATAATGTAAAGGCTCAGAGTTAAACTGAATGATTCAACTGAAAACCTTTATCTAATGGAAATGTCCTTGTCAAACTGGTACACTATCTTCTTCACAAGGTAAAGCCATGGTTGGTAAGACTGCGGAGACCTAGCCCCCCCCCCCCCCCCCCCCCCCCACTCCAAAAAAATGTTATATATAGTGGTGGTAGCTATTGTAGCTAGACCGAAATTCAATATATCGAGGGGGTTATAATGAAATACTTTAGTACAAACATGCTGTTCAATTCTTAGCCAATGCATTAGCAATCAGCAGTCGTTAGTACCCGCAAAGAAAACGAAAAACGAAAAAAGATGGATAATAACAGAATTTCAACATCACCAAAGTATATGGATTATTAACTACGCTGAAGAATCGGATATCAGATGAACTATGAGAAAATTTTCGCTCTGTCGTAATTATTACCTGTATTACATTGATTGACTGCTTAACTGCCCATCCAAATAGCACTAGGACTTCTAAGAAGCAAAGGGGCAAGCTTTCTCTTCCAGAAGAAACCAAAACCTACGGTGACAAGACAAAAGTGCATTGATGAGCAGGAACTGTATCACGGACATCAAAATCTTTTTCCCTTATCAAGAAAAAGAAGCAATTGAAAGTATATCTCACATCAAGGATATCTTCACTTTGCCTCTTTGCAAGGAGGAAGAGCATTATGTACAGAACCTGCGCATATCAGATATCTATGAGATAACCATTGTATATCAACTTCTTTAGCTGGCAAATCTAAAGAAGAATTCCATTACCTCACATGAAACACAACAGAATGCCATAAACATACGGTTCCCATAATATGCTCTGAAAAGCCAGCTAGAGCTGTCCTTCACGTCTTTATGACTAGCTTTACCTGACAAGAAAGTACTGTGGCAAAAAAGTCATGATACTGAGCATATAAAACTACGTACTCAAGGTACATATTGAGAAGATGAATAGCAATACCTGTACATTTGAAACCAATGGCTAGCTATATCCAACGCAAGCAGTGATATGAAAATCAAGCCGGGCCTGCACATTAATTCATGATGTAAGGATGATGCATCTTAAAGTCTTGAAGTAACATAGCAAAAAAGTAGAAGTACCAAAATACCTATAAATTTGGGACAGTATCACCAATAGACAAGCAGTGCTAACCCTGCAATGGCCAAAGAATTCCCAACATAAGATAAAACCAATTTTAAGAATATCCATGACCCACCCTATAAGAACTCTCACCTACCACTAGCATGAAGTTTCAAAGTAGTCTATAGAAAACATTGGGTGTAATACTTGTTTTGAATGGAAGAACTTTATCACCATTTACTACTTTTGAAAACTGTTCTCGGGTCCCCTATAACACAGCCTTTTAGTTAGGAGAGAGAGAGAGGGGGGGGGGGGGGCTGCTATTTGGATCAATAGCGGCCAGCGGGCATCTGCATTCGCACATGCAAACGCTTGTACCACGGCATCTTTCAAATGAGAAAATCACTACAGGAAGGAGAGGGACAATTAGCATTTAGCAAAGTAGAAAGAGGCAGGGGAATGAAATTCCAAGACAGACCTGTCAGTCACCATGTCCAAAACAGCACCAAGGGTTGAAACTGAGAGATATGAGAACATAGTCAATAACAAGTTATTAGATCTAAATTAATGAGTGGAAAATTTACCAAAAAAAAAAAAAAAAAAACAACTTGTTGCTGATCCGACTTTTTGACCTTTTGGGTTATATGCAAATAATCTTCTTTACACCTTTTTAGAGTATTCTCCACTTAAAACACTTCACAAATATTCATCTAAGATAAACTTTGTCCAATTATCAACATATACAATTGCATGAATCATACCTTGATTGAGCTTACGAGCAAACCAACCATCTATGCCATCACATACAAAGCTGCAGGAAATTTAAACTTTAGCACCCAAGTTTCCCTTAAATGACACCAAGAACTAGTAATAATAGCCAAATTGTGCACCCACAATAAGATGAAAGTTGCTCAGTACCTTATAAAATACAGAACCGCAAAAATGCCTTTATGAGAGAAGCATATTGCAAATGCGACACAATTCATCAATACTCTGATGTACCCTGCATAACCACATATGAAATCATTTAATGCTGTAAGAGGTCTGACTACCTAATAGCAATATGACAGTCAGAGCTAAACTCACCAATAATATTCGGTACATAAAGGTATATTGTGGACATCTTTGGCTTTGATTTGTCAGCCATCACGCTTAATAAATTAATACACTGATGTTCTAAAAAGAACAGACTGAACTGATATGTTCCACCTGCATGTTTACAGAATTAGGCAAGCTGAACTGCAATATAAAAGTTAATGCTTCCCACCAGGGTGGGGGGAGGGGAGATAAAGAAAAAGAAAAAAAAAAACTTATTTGGTGGAAGGCACCTTATACGTTATGTTTCCAATTACCAACAAGAGCCTTGCTGAATCATCTGACAATCATGCATTTCAATCTGCAGTCTAAACATTCTATACTGCCCACCTATCAAAATAGTCCACGAGGCACTTACCCCTTGGGCAAAATGAAGCGAAGTCTGAAAACATCAAACCATATCCTGATGAATAGTCTGACAAAAATAAACCATCTATACTACCCTCCTTCACATATTCTCTAAGTTGTTTTTTTTTTTTCTTTCCAAGAGGGACCATGTAATTCTTTGTTTCCTTGAGAATCCATCATATATCAAAGGAATTAGCAGCAGGATGAAAGGTCCGACTTTTATAAAATTGCTATAAAATAATTTTATTTTGATGCCAAAGAGGTACAACTCACAAGCCAGATACAAATAGGCATCACATTCAGATTTAAGGTATAATCATGTAAAACTTTGCAGGCTTAAGTAAGTGAGATCGACATCAAAAGTGAACCACCAGACAACTACTTCAACAAAATGTGAGAGAAACAAAACAGAGGACTGATGCTACCAACCAAGATAGCAACAACTAACCAACCTAAAACAGCAAATTCATCCCTATAAACCTGCCAAGATTATAACAGATAACAAGTGGCTCAACACTAAACCCCCTTCCCTAGCTAAAACCCACTTCTTATTACAAATTTTCTACAATTCCCATCCCTATTCATGCTACTTATATCCATATTATCTGGTGGTGTTTGGTTCAAAATTTTGTATTGGTTTGGAATCAGAATTGGGTTCACAAGTATGAGGTTGTAATCCCATACTTCAAACCATGTGTTTGAATTAAACAAAAGAAATGGATCCATTAGAATAATAAAGCCGCTCATCCTCCACAAATCAAAAACTGCTTGCCTGCATCCACCGCCAAGAAAAACAAAATCATTGTTCTAGTCATGATTGTCCTTGTATGACTATAGACTACAGAGCCATCCCATTTTCTTTCCAACAAACCACCTCTCTCTCCAACGACCAAACACCAACTTTCCATTGCCCCCACCATGATTCACCCTTCATCTGATTGCTATTAATCACAAAAGTCCTTATTATCACCTGTTAGCTTGTAATTAAGCTTAATTAGGCGTACGATTGCATGTTGATTGGTCCTTCACTATAGGCATAATCTTGTTGATTGGGTGGTGGTGCGGTGGCCTTGACGATAATGTTCTCTCTCCTCGATGGTGTCTACTGCCCAACAGGTTGCAAATGTGGCGGACGGCCTGAATAGCGGTGGAGCGATGACGTAGCGGTCAGCTCCGGGAAGATGATTGTCTTTTCTAATATTGTGATTCCTTGGGTATCAACTTGAAACCGGAGTGGGACAAGGGGTATGGAAACCTGATACTGAAGGGATCCCAGGGACGCTAACAAGTGGTATGGGTTTGGGTGATTTCAAACCCATACCTGATACCATTCTTCTTTGAACCAAACGCCACCACAAAGCTCTATAGAGTAACAGCCTTGCATGAATCCATACCCAAAGCAAACTATGAGCCTAAGTGGGGTCTGGCAAGGACCTAAACCCGTTAGGAGGCTTCTACCATCCCTCTCCCTCATACTTTCGTGTTTAGAGCAATTCTCTTTCTCTTATTAGCTCACAAACTTTCCATTTTTGGCCTTTAAACTCCATATAAAAACAGAGAAATCACTAGTGAAGGTCGACAACTTTCGGCCGAAACAGCCAATTGGGTGTCCTATTATTTACGAACCCATTTTCTTTTTCTGTCTTAGTCTAGTTTTTTGCTAAGTTACTACCTACGAACTCAATATACATTTCGCAAAATCAATTGCGAAATTGATTATCTTCGACCTTAAAACTCTAATATGTCTTATTATAATTTACAAATCTAATTTATTTTTCCTTTTTTGCATTCAAACTCAATATACATTTTGATAAAAAAAAAAGGTCTTGGAAGAGACCGTCTTTTTAACATAAAAGTAGACGGAGCCATGTTGACCCAACAAAGGGATATATATCAGGAAGTTTGGGTCAATTTAACTTACAAGAAGCTCGTCTACTTTTTTATGTTTGACAAATCAATTGTAAAGTCACATAAGCCTCGACCTCAAAAGTCAAATGCGGCCAATTAATTCGCAAGAGCAGTATTTATCCAAGCTCCATGTACTACAACCTCAAACTTCTCCATTTTTCAGCCTATGAACTCAAAAATCAATCAAATTCGTCCGCAAGCTTCGACCTCAACAGTCAAATGTGGCCAATCATATCACAACACAACCGAGTATCATTCATCCAAGCTCCCCTTGCCAGTTGCCACTAACATCTTAATTAAATGCGGCCAACTAATTCGCAATAGCATTATTCATCCAAGCTCCCCATTCGCCCCAAACTTCTCCATTTTTCAGCCTATATACTCAAACATCAATTATAAAGGTCCTTAAGCTTCGACCTCGAAAGTCAAATGCCGCCAATCATTTCGCAACACAACCGGGTACCATTCATCCAAGCTCCCCTTAACACTAACAACTTAATCAAATAAGAAACAAAACAGCTCGAATCACTACTACATGCAAGTATGCAACACACTACCCATAACTCCAAAATAAATTAAAAAAAAAAAATCAATTCAATTTCCAATCAAACTGAACAAAATATCACACTCCATAATCTAAAAAGGATACAATCATACATAGGCCGAATATTCTAGGCTGAATATAATAAATTCACAAATTATATTGAATTAAAGAGCAGAAAATAATTATGATATCTAATAAAGATTGAAAAGATGAATTAAAAGACAAAAAAAAAAGATGGGGATTACCTGTAAAATGAGTCAGATAGATGGAAAAATTGAAAGAGAGAGAGAAAAGGAATTAAATTGATTCGTCAAGTTTTGAATCTTCTTTTGTTCCAGATGTAATTTTCTGACTTGATATTCTTGGGCCCATATTGTAATGCCAACCAATTTCAATGGGCCCATGGGCCATGGTATAAAGTCTTGTTCGAGTAATACGACTAGAGCTGGCAATCGGATCGTGTCGTACTGTCGTGTCAAATTTAAACGGGTTATAAAACTCTTTAATCTAGCCCGATCCATATGTTTTTCGTGTCGGGTTGTTGTCGTGTCGTCGGGTTGCCTCACTTTTAAAGCCATTTTAGAGCGAAATCAAACATTGTGGTTACAATTTTCAATATTGCATTTATATGTGGGTCAATGTTCACGTATCAAGAAAAGAATTGAAGTAGCTAAAGTGGTTAGAGCTCACTTACACCAATTATGTGGTTGAGTGTTCGATTCTTATCAGCGCCTTTGTGCGCACATAAAACGCTTGTTTATAATAAACAGGTGATTAGTGATGAGTTCCTGTGCGAGATCATCTAATTTCAAGATGGGTGTTATGTGGTCACTATTTGGCATGAAATAATTACCGTTAATCATAGTGACAATGAAAAATGAGTGATTAACTCAATTCGTGACCACGTCTGATTTTAAAATTTGTGATTTTTTAAATAGCTTCTTATAAATTTCATGTATATTAAAGAATGACGTTTTAACCAATTTCACGTATACTAAGGGTAATTTTGTGTTAAATGCTTGAAATAAGATTTTTGTGTTAACCCATGTCATCACAGAAATTCAAACTGAATACTTGAAAATAGTAATTTTGCTAAGTTGGTATTGGTTAATGGAAGTTATAAGTTACTTTTGAAAATATAAGAATTTTTGGGACATGATAAAAGTTACTGTTGTCGATGATAACTTAGCAAAATAACAATTACTCTATTGTACAATGTCATTCCTTTTACAAATTAAAAATTATTCTAAAATATCATTTTTTAAAATCAGAGGAGTAACCCATATAGGAAAAAAGTGTTCGATACACATGAATCGTGAAACAAATACATTTTTTTGGTTTAATTTACATCATTCTAGTGGATTAATAAGTATCTATATAATACTAATAAAAGA
>CAAKMY010048727.1:0-42686 GCA_901111285.1 Corrigiola litoralis | reverse complement strand
CAATGATATTAATTAATTAATATTTCATTTAAAACATAATAAAACTATGAATGTTATAGAAGCTAAAAGGTCTCTAGAAGATGGCGTCCTTTGGTTTACCAATCTACATAAGTTTCATTAGAAGTATTTTTTTTTTTTCTAATTTATGACCCTATTAAATAGGGGCCACGTGTCCTTGCTATAGAGTTTTTATGTGTATCAGATAATAGTATAGATTAATTTCATTCCCTTTTCTTTCTTTTGGGATCCATGTTTTCTTTCATCTCATCTTGATTTTTCTTTCCTTTTCTTTCTTTTGGAACCGTTCTTCTTTAATTGTATTTTCATTTTCCTTTTCTTTTCTTTCTTTTGGGATCCGTCCTTTATTTCATTTCATTTTTCTTTTCTTTCTTTCATTTCAATTCCCTTTTCTTTTCTTTTCCTTTGCTTTACAATTTCATTTCACTTTTCTTCCTTTTTCATTGTTTTACGATTTTATTTCCCTTTTCTTTTCAGGCATAAAGAACACCAGACCAACTATTCTTTTAGTTAAGTTTTTGAATTACTCTTATTCTTTCATAACTTTTCTTATGACTCGCGACTCATTTCTTATAACAAGCATGGATAAGGCGTGAAGAACAACCTCTTTTATGAACTTTTCTTAGTTTCCGTAACTTTTCTTACTTATTTCGATTCTTTTCTTACAACAAGCAAAGATAAGGCGTAATGAAAAAACCCAACAAACTATTCTTTGACTTAATTTTCTGAACTTTTCTTATTTTCCGTAACTTTTTTTTTACTTATTTCGATTCTTTTTTTACAACAAGCAAAAATAAGGCGTAAAAAACAAACCGACCTCAAAAAAAAAAGACCCCAAGGCCCTCCCCACACTGCCCAAACTGGCATACTTCACACTTGCCAGTTCCCCCACCACTAGACTACATACACTACACTCCCTCTTCATGCTCTCTTGTCTGCTCATCCCAAAAAGTCTGACAACAACAGTTGAGTGAAGTGGACACATAATAGTGAGTAACCAACAATTTATAAAGGTCTTATAGTCAATATGTATTAGAAAATAATATTAACTTGTCATCTTTTCTCTCTTCTTTTTTCTCCCCAAAGACAGAAAAAAAAAAGATGCCTAGACCAGGACCAAGACCCTATGAGTGTGTCAGAAGAGCTTGGCACAGTGATAGGCACCAACCCATTAGAGGTTCCATCATTCAGCAGGTTTTCAGGTGCTTTTTTTTGTGTCTAGTTTTTGTTTATTATTGGTGTTAGTGATAGCGCACTAAGTCGCATATGAGAATTGAACCCCCAATGAGCTCTAACCACTGAGCTAGTTAAATTTTGATCTTTTTCTACTTTAATGAATTCCCACAAGATGTTATGATTTTGGTATGAATGAGAGCGTACTAAGTCGCAGATGAGAATTGAAACCCCCCCCAATGAGCTGTAACTGACTGAGCTAACCCATGTAGTCAATTTTGATCTTTTCTACTTTATTGACTGGTTACAATTTTTTTTCTTCCATTTCTTGTCAAGTTTTCATGATTTTGGTGTGATTGTGAGCGCACTAAGTCGCAGATGAGAATTGAACCCCGAAGTGTCGTGATGACTGGGGTAATTGAGCTGTAATCACCTGAGCTGACCTATGTAGTGAATTTTTTGAATATTTTTTTTCTACTTAAATGAATGCCCCAAATTTTGTTTGTTTAGGGAGTTGTCATTGAAGCTCATGGTTCCGAAAACTTGCTTAATTTGCCTCATTTATTGTGAAGTGTTGATTTTTTTTAAGCTTTATGAATGCCCAGAAATTTGTAAGTGAAGATCATAGTTGTGAGGACTTGCTTAATTTGCCTCATTTATTGTGAAGTTTTGATATTTTTTAAGTATTATGAATGTCCATAATTTTGTTAGTGAAGCTCATGGCTGTGACAACTTGCTTAATTTGCCTCAATTCTTGTGGAGTTTTGATCTTTTTAAAGTGATATGAATGTCCATAATTTTGTTAGTAAAGCTCATGGTTCTGAGAACTTGCTCAATTTACTTCATTTCTTGTTGAGTTTTGTTCTTTTTTCTACTTGAATGAATGCCAACAATTTTGTTTGTTCCAAGTTGCCAGTTGTCACTGCAGCTCACAATTCTGGAGACTTGCTTAATTTGCTTCATATCTTGTACAGTTTTGATCTTTATGAAGTTTTATGAATGCTCACAATATTGTTTTGTTCAGTCATTGAGGCTCATAGGTATGAAAACTTGCTTAATTTGCCTCATTTCTTGTATAGGTATTAATATGGATGAATGCCCACTATTTTGTTGTTCATAGTTGCCAGTCAAGCTCATTGTTTTGGGAGTTTGCTTAATGTGCTTCATTTCTTGTAAAGTTTTGATCTTGATGAAGTTTGATAAAAATGCTCACAATTTTGTTTTGACAAGAGAGTTGTCACTTAATCTCATGTTTTGGGGATTTGCTTAATAAGGCATTTCTTGTAAACTTTTGATCTTTTTCTACTTTGGTGAATGACCACTATATAGTTTGTTCATAGTTGTCGATGAAGCATATATTTTAAGGGACTTGCTTTATTTGCTTCATTTCTTGTAAAATTTTGATCTTTTTTGAGTTTTATGAATGCCAACAATTTTGCTTTGCTCAGATAGTCGTCAGTGAAGCTCCTAGTTTTGTGGATATGCTCAAATTGCCTCATTTCTTGTAAAGTTCTGTTCTTTTTTATGTTTTATTAGGGCCCTTCTTTATCTTACATTTTTTTTGTGGCAGAGTTGTTACTGAAGCTCATAGTTCTACCACTAGGAAGAACAGAGAATGGCAGGAGAAGCTCCCTAGAGTTGTCTTAAAAGCCGAGGAAATCATGTACTCGAAAGCTAATTCTGAGGTAATGTGGCTGTCTTTCTGGCTTTCTTATGTGGGTTGATTTCTGCAAGTGTTCAGGTGTGTTTTGAGCTTGATTAGGGTACATTGTTTGACTGATTAGGCTGAGTATACAGATCCTGACACACTTTGGGAGCGCCTTAATGATGCTATTAACACCATAATTAGAAGAGATGAGAGTACTGAAACGGGTCAATGTCTTCAACCTTGTATTGAAGGTGAGTTTTTGTTTTTTGATCATGTGTGAAGTTATTACGACTGTTGCATCTCTTTTTTGTTGTCAAGATGTTTACTGTGCATGGCAACAGTCATAAAATTCAATTCGGTGCACTTTGGCATGGAAAAGTTGATGGTTTTTGAAGGGACTTATGTACTCAGTTTCATTCAATTGCATCTTACAAATGTGGGGGTATCATCTCGTTTTTAGCAGTCCATTGTCGTAGTCTTGTCAGTGCCCGATTTATTGTGTATGAGTGTACGTAGGTCATAAATAGTCTCTCTACTAGTCACCCGGATTAGTTAGGGATAAGACAGCGTACATCTTGGACTTCCCAAACGTCGCCAAGTGCGGGATCCATACTAGGTTGTTGTTGTTTTGGAAGTGTACATCTGTACATCGGTAGTAGTAAATGCTGATTACCTTACCCTGTCAAAATTCTGTTGTCCAGCTGCCCTTATTCTGGGGTGTGTTCCTGTTAAAGCGTCACGTAGCCAACGACACAGTAACCCGAGGAGTTATCTCAGCTCGAGATTCCAAGAATCTACTCAAGCAACTCCAGCTGTTCCTGATGAAACCAACAACCATGGACCACTCCCTCAACCACCAACCCCCTCTGGCAATCAATTGAGCTTATCAAGATCAACAATGGGAAACCAGGCTAATTCACATCCACAATCTACCAACCAAATGGTCCTGAATACCAGCTACATTGCTACTCATACTGGCCCCCACTTGCAAGAAAGCTTCCCTCGTCCTACACCCTCAATGGCTTTTGAATCTAATTCTTTGCCAAACCTTGGTGCGGTTTATCCTCTGTATTTTGGTAATCTTTTCCAAAATGTAGAGTCCCAGTTTGGGATCCAGTCGGCACAAAACTTAAACCCTGAGAATATAATTATTGGCAGGCCAGTTGGTTGGCCTGGAGGACAGTCTGGTTGTTTCACTTGCACGAGGAACCTGCTCCCTGATGGAAGTGGAGAAATCGCGGCAGGCAGACGTGAGAAAATGACACTTACTAACAGCCATGGAAAGGCTGCTCAAATGGATTGTGATTTATCCTTAAGGTTGGGGCTTTCAGATCCTTGTACAAGTGTGAAAAGACTTGGTAGTTGGAGCAATGATGGTGGCTCAAGCAGTTATCAAGAGGACATCAAGAACTCCGAGCCATCTACTAAAAATCTTGAGTTTTGTTTCCTCCCCAGACGCAACACCGACTACTCTAAATCGTGTGACAACAGACTGGAACGGAAGGATGACGTTCTGTATAAGAATACAACTTCAGGAAAGCGTAAAGCACCAGATCTTAATGAGTTAGGGGATAGAAGTACTCAATGGCTGCCTGAATTCAAACAAAACCTATATGATGGTAAAATTAGATGGCCAGGTTGGTAGAAAACTGTCCTACTGTAACATATTCTTTGAATAGTGAAATGCATTGAAATATATATATGTTGATGCTATGTCTGTTCTTGTCTTTGCCTTACTGCTAAATTGTTAACCTTTTAGAGTCCCAATACTAATACTTCAAAAGCGATAATGTTGCCAGATAGATCTCAGAGAAGTTCTCAGACTTCACAGCAGTACTTTTATCTGAGTAATGTAATAGTCAGTCATGCACTAGTTTTGGCCACTAGATCTAGAGAGACTGTTAGAAGAAAGGCCAAAACCCAAGTCCTTTTTCTATTGATTGAACATTTGATCCTACAAGTGTTAAAGATGACAAAAAGGAAATAACCAAATTCATCCTTACAGTGACAAATGGGGATATTGGGTTGGCGTGAGTGAATCCCAGAACTTTGAAAAATATATTTCATCAGTGATTTTAAGATGATTTTTTACAGAATTTGTCTGAAAGGGTCGTTCTATTGTAGCAAATATGTCAATAGCCATAAGATGCATGTGTGTGATTTCTAAGTGACATCTACAGCTCTACATTTTAGATGACCTCACAATCACAAAGTTGAGTCATCATGTCTGCCATTAGATAAGTACCCTGGGTTAAAAGACTCTGTTCAATATGCAGTGCCAGAGTAATATCTTGAAGCCATTGGCTATATAGTTCAGGTAATGAGCTGCAGTGACAAAATCATCGGTTAAAATATTCACCACCAAACAAATATAGAGTAGTTTCTTTTTCTAATATGTTGTTCTTAAGGTTGGTTATCCGATTATTAACTTAAGCTGAGAAAGTAAAACAGATACATATTGACAATGCTCACCAACGGAAAAATAATTTGAAAGGTTATTAGGAGCGGGGATTACTTTTGAGTGGCATTGCATTGATGAAGACTAAACTTCTCCTTTTTTGATACTCCGTATATGGTAAGGACGAGAGCCTCGGGCCTCAGCTCTTGCACATGTGTCCAGAAACTATTGATCGGACGAAACTACTGTTTTCTTACAGTGGGAATGAGTATAATGAGGTCAATATACATAGTGTTCCTTCAACCAGTAAGTGTTGGTGTTATCCGGCTCCTGCTAGCTTGACTAGGTAATTTACTCTGCGCTGTCTTCGTTGCAAGTGATTGTGTGATTTACAGGTTACAGCAAAAGGTGTTTGCTAAATTGTGATGCAGGATATTTGGTTGTATGATATTTAGAGAAACCGAATTGTCATAAGTTAGCATACTACTGAAGTGAGCTGGTTGTTACCGTTGCTTGTCCTTGCATAACACTGCTCCAGACCCCACCGCAGTCACGAAGAAGAAACTAGGGAATTAAGTGAGAGAAAGGGCAAGCTATAGCTGGGGTTTGTAAGTGTGATACTTGCACATCTTCATCAAGGTATTTGCTTGTTCATATTCTCAGCTCGTCCATGATTCTAGAGATTTCCCCATATTCACTTTTGTGAAGAAAAAATCATGCCCATATTCACTTTTGTGAAGAAAAAATCATGAAGTTATGTTGCAGTTGCTGTGGTCAGTTCTGTTGGATCCTTCTTTTGGATTTCTACAACTGGATGTTCATTCCCATGATCCAATCAGGCAAGGAATTGACAGCATATTAAGTTCCTTGTCAAGATTTGTATTCTATCACGAAGTATGGAAGAGGACTACGTGAAGGCAATTGAAGCAAAGAAAAAGAGACCACTGTGGCAGCATTGGGGTCAGTCACAAGATAAGCTGTTAGTCCCAAGACAGAGACGCTCTGTAGCAGATAGACGTTCTATCAAGTGTGGGATTGATTATTCTCTTTTATACTCTCTGTGAAACAGAAATCCAATTAGGTTTCAACTGTATCCTCAGAATTTGCAGTTTATCCTACCTTTAACAGGAATACAGGATATCTATCAACTGATGTTAGCTGTTTAGTACAAAGGTCTACTTGGAATTCAATGCATATCCTGCTTCTTTTGAGGTGAGCTCTCATTCGAGATAGAAAGAGAACCTTGTATTAAATTATTAATGCTTTCCTGAAGCACCAATGTTGATGGCAAGCGAACATTTGGTTACTGATGCCAACCCAAAAACTTTTCTACCTCGCACTTCACAGGCTTATACTCGAGAATTCGTTTAACTGTAATCCTTGTGTACTCAAGAGATCTCAGTGAGCTGAGTAGAGCTGAAGGCAGATGATGTACATAAAACTGGAGTTGTGCACTTGTGCATTGCCTGAGCTTGGTTTCTTATGAACTCTGACATTACTCCTCCCTTTCTCTGCTATATGCTTCTCTTTAGGGATTTGGTTTGCAATTACTAATGAGTACGTAGTGTGTATTTATTAGCTTGTAGGCCTATGACCTTAGCTTTCTTGGGCTTGCAACCAAAAATCATATGACTAACAATTGACAAAGATTGACTCGAAGTTCTTAGGGTAGGCCCTTCTGTAATGTATGGCTGATCATATATGGATTAGTAAGTACTCATATATGTGTTTAAAAACCAAGAATAGTCCAACCTGATACTCCGTATGTCTTATCTTTTAAGAGTTGGTCTACTTTTATAATAAAAGTAGACGATCTTTTCTAATAATTTGTGCTTTTCCTATTTGCTTCTTCTAACAAAGATGTATTGATTCATGAATCACACCCTTATGCAGTTATGCATAGGGGAACTCTGAAAGGCCTAGAGTGAAAACAAAGGGTCAAGAAGATCCCACTTCAAACTACGTTTAAGTAGATACTCCCTTTGTTATTTCCAGTTCACTGCAATTATCAAAAACTAGGAGGAGAAATTTATAAACTATATTGAAATTAAAATTGTAGAGGCAGTAGATACAAGGTCAATGAACTTATTCGGTTTGTTATAGAGGAAATAAAACTTTAAAGGTTTCTAATGATGATTCATATTAGCCGATTCCAAATCAATTATGGAAATAGAAATATGATGTTAATGTTGTCATTGTTCTTGTTGTTGTTAATTTGTTATAGAGGAAATAAAGAGCAAGGATGGTAGTACAGACAAGGGACAAGATACAACAGTATGGCATATCATATCATGGTCACGTTACTTATTTCATATTTTCGTTCCATCGATACATCTGATGGTCACAAACTCACAACTCACATGTTATGTAAAGGGTCGGAGTAGGACTCAGGGAAGGCATATTAGGTGATAATTAACCTCCCCTTTTCCCTTCCAAATTTGTCATTTGTGAAGTTGTGCCTAATATGAAGTGCCTTGCCAATAAAGACCTTCATCTCACCCCACCCACAAAGTAAAAAAAGCTCAAAAAAAGACCCTACAAGTCAACAAGTCTCGTGGCCACCACTACTGTATGGGAAAAAGCTCAAAAAAAGACCCCACAAGTCAAATTCACTCTTTTTTTCAATAGACGCCAAATCATTGTATAAATGACGCCAATTCATCAATAGACGCTAACATGTTACGGACTACGGAGTATATCTAAAATGAACCTTACACTAGACACAATATGTGAGAAAATGTGAAGTAGACAACTACAAATAAATGTGTTTGAAAGGTCAGAAACTAAACGATAAGTCTCACATGGGTGACCTTACAAATAAAAAGAGAGGAAGAAAATACGATACAGTGGTGCGTGTATGTACAATACCGTGGTGAACGCATTACTCTGCATTCTGGAATATAGTCCAAGTCTACATCAACGACACTTCGTGGGGCATCTTCAATTATTCCATGTGAAAGGATCCTTTTGAATGAAAATAAATGTTTGGATGTTTAGTTTTCAATAAGTTAAAGAAATGATGGACTGCTTATTTGATGTGTAACTGACTAGCTGTAAATGAGCAAAGTCATGTGCGCTTAGTTACATCCAATTTGGCATTAATTAACTCTCTATTTAAGCTTGAGTATGACTGTATGAATCATGGCTGAGGTCACTTCAGTATTTGAGCTGGCCACTATCTTCTATCTTCAGTTATAGAGTTGTTTGATACATACAGTGATACCTTAGAAGTTCGATATAAGGTTTGAAGGGAAAATGATTTTTATCTAACGTGGTTGGTATCTTCATACCTAGCTTAGATCAAACTTCTTTGAATAAGTAATAAAACATATTGCAATATAAATATGCACTCGGATGATAATACTGCATTTTATCGAAGGGAAAAGATTTCACAAGCTCATTACATCCGTTTTTATCAAAAAGAGTATGGAGTATATCATTTTTCTGCCTTTTCTTATGTGATAGAAGGCCATGAACATCTATTTAGGGATGAAAAAATTGTCTTGTATAAAGAAAAAAGAGGATATTTTCTCAACAAGGTATGGGTTTTTGATGATTAAGTAGATAAAGATAAGGATTGTTTTCAATGGATCAATGGTTAAAAGTATTGTTTCTAATAAGAGGTCAGGCGACGTTTAACTTCAACTATTCCTTCTCAAAAGAAAAATTATTGATATAGTTGGTCACCAAATGCATCCTAAAATAAGCAAAATTTGGTTCCCTCTATCCCTCTCTAAATTCATCATCGGGTTCCCAGAGATGGGCTAGCTAGCTTTACAAAAGTTGATGCTACATTGCTACCTATCAGCACCTACCAATGTGCATTTGGCCAATTGATGCTTGACAAAAAGCTACTAAAACATTGTCAAGGAATCACAGTGCTCTTTTTGTGCTTTTATTGATTGTTATGGTGGAGGAGCTATTAGCAGCTAAACAAATGTCAAACGGTACAGTGGGTAGTTGTAAAGTGTAAATTGGACCTGGAAGTTTGGGATTATAGAGTGGTAATCAGACTTTTCTAATGTCTTTAGGTTTTCATATTTTCTAAACCAACGTACTGTGGACATAATATAGTACTCCTATTAACCAATGAAAAGTGGACGATCGACAGAACTTCGAGCACTCAAATGTGACCGTGTGGAAATATATATATTTCTCTTATAATGACCATGTGGAAATATTTTGAATCGGAGTTTAAGCTAATGGTATTAGTTTCACTTTTTAATCATGAGATACAAGGATATGCGACTTTGTGTCCGATGGTGGAGATAGAACATGACAAAGGTTGCATGTGTTTTATCCCACAATTGTATAAAATTTGCTAAAAAAGGGTAGAAATGGTAAAATAAGGGTAAAATAGATAGAAATTTATAACAAAAATAGTAAAATAGCTATTCCTGTATTTAAATCTTGGATCCGCCCATGTTGTTGTCCTCCCTTTAGACCAAGAAAAAAAAAAAAAAGACAACCACGTAGAAACATCCACTAGATTGTTTAGGGTACGTTTTAGGTCTCTTTTGTGATGGAAAAATATTGGTTAGATGAAAGTGACTAGTATTGCAAGTGATTGACAAACCTTGTATTGTCAAATATATCTGCATCAGTTGCTAACTGCATAACGTTTGAAACAAGAGCAGCACACTATCAAGCATCTGTGTTTCAATATAACTTATATATGTGACTAGATTTTCACTAGAAAGAGTCTTAACTCTTTATGGTCTATATCACCTGAAAAAGCATTAAAAGACCAAAACTATGTCTAAAAGTGCCTAAATTTCAAGTTCTCACTTAAGTATCCATATACAGATTTCAAACTAGGTGAAAGTTTAAGTCTTTCGACTTTTATAGAAGGTGGCCAACGATATGGCGAATCAACTAGCAAATTAAAAGATGGTGCAAGAATTGAAGGTTATTTTATTTGTTAGGTGCATTCCGTAAATCTAATTTGATGTTTTTGGTTTGTGTTTCAACGTTGTACGTAACAACACTAAATAAATGTCTAAATGCTCTACATTGAGCTAGTGATCAATGTATGAAAAGTTTGATAACAACGCCAAATTTATTCAGAAAATATATACTATAACAAATAAATGTACCAAACTAAAAGCTGTGAATGAAATGCCAGTCTTATGATACAAGAACTAGCAAACATATAAACTCTCAAGAATCTATGAACTCCTCAAGTTCTCATCAAAAATTTAGTCACGAATAACAACACTAGAAAAGAGTAAACACACAATCTCTTCACATATAATGTAATGATGTCTAAAACACTAGGGCCGCAGCAACAATAGACAACAAGCTCAAGATGCTAACACCAGTTGAAGCAGCAAAGTTGGAACTTGGTGGAGGGGAAGTTTCGCCGCCTGGAGTTGAGGAGGATGGACCAAGACCGGGGCCTGAAGCGACTGGAGTAGGTACATCGGAAGCAGATGGAGTAGATGCAGAGGGAGCAAAAGCAGGGGAAGTAGCTGGGCTTGGGCTGGACTTGGGAGAGGAGGTTGAGCCCTTCTTGGAGGATGGGCTTGGCTGAGGGGCAGGGGTCGCAGCAGAGGGGCCGGTAGCGACAACGGTGAGCTTCTGGTTGGCGCTGCAGTGGCCGGGGATAGTGCAGATGAAGTAGTGGGTGCCTGCTGAAGAGAGGGTGATCTTGGCAGGGCCAGCTTTTAGGACAGGACCGATAGTGCTGGCTACGTTGCATGTGTCATAGTCTGCCTTTGAGACCTCTGCTACTGTGTGTGCCGAAACTGGGAAGTTGAACACTGCCATTCAACAAATAATTTTGTTAATTAGACTTGCTCTTTAGTCTATCCTCAAATCAAGCATAGAGTTAAACATATGCATGAACAAAATAAATCATGTTTGCTTTTGTCTATTAATTGTCATATTTCACAAATTATTGAAATAGACAGTCTTTTCTTTAACTCAATAGTAGACTTAGTTACAAATTAGACCGTTTCATGTAAGACTGGTTTTCGCATATTTTTTGCGGCGTACATTGGAGCAACTATTCTTGCGAAATAGGGAACAGTAATAGTGAGTTTCGTATTCAGATGTGACTCCTAAATTAAGTGATGGGATGTAACACACTAACACCAGTAAACCACTGAGCTAAACCACAAATAGAAAGCACAAAATAAAATGTTTAATCAATATGAAAGTTCTGAAATAAAGCGACAAGAAGATAACATTACAAGTGAACAAGACAAGCAGATCTAGGTTCTAAATAAATTACAAAGTGGAGTACAATGTAGACCACCATTCATGAATTTTTTAAACATCTCTTCAACATGCGCTGTTTTTCCAGTAAGGTTCATATGCTACTTGGACAATTCAGATTTCTGACAGCTCACATTTTGCAACTAAAAAGTGGAAGTGATCAATGACGGAACTCCATGTAGAAAGGAGCTCCATACTTAGGACTCGACTTAGGAGACTCAATTATTGAACTCTGGTTAAATGGTCACAACTTTACACTCAATTATGTTTTTTGGTACAACTTTACACTCAATTATAGAAATAAATCATGACTGCTACAGGCAGCATTTGAGTACATTTCTGTTCTTTTCCTTGTAGCTTAGTATTAGCCAATTATTTGCCACCCAAAATTATGACATTATCTCCACCGTACTCTTTTAGCAACTTCTAGAATTCTACTTAATTAATGAAATGTGAATTTGTTTCGACTGTTGTCAGAAAAAAAAAAAATGTAAATGGTGTAAAATTATTTTGTACCAGATTAGCTTATTCTCTTCCTAAATTAGCTATGATATCAATCATCCTAGTCAGGGCATTACTACACCATGGTTCACTACTTATCTTTTCAATTTTTTCTGTTTTCTTAGAGGCACATTTTTATCCCTCAAAACAGTCCGTATTTTAATGCTTTAGAACACTTTATATCCGAACTGATCTTTTCAAGAATAACTGGAACCATAGAAATCAGATAAGTACTTACTATTCTACGTTCATAAAAATTAAAAAGTTCACCAGTGAGCATATCAAGCCAAAAATGTACAACAACAACCCAATACCATGATGCTCGGACTTGGTGTCCAATATTATCCCACATGGGTGCATATCTAGGTGTTGAACTCGGCTATTTTTAAAATTCAGCATGTTTCTAACTTAAAATGAAGTGTCCAGTATCCATATCCATATCCGTGTCTAGCGATTACGGAGTATTACACATGTATAAGACCTCAAATGAAGAATTCGAGGTTTATATACCCAATATAAATCTTGCCATATGCATGCTTTTAGCACGACAAATTAAAATGTACGCAGCCTTACCCCTAACTAGTCGAAACTATCAACTAACAAAGAGGCATGCATTATGCATAGGACGAAGTAGATTACCTAGAACATCGCCTACTTGAAAGGTCTGCTTAGATGCCCAGTTGGAGTAAAATGAAGTAGAAGTAGGAATAGTCCAACCAGTGCTACCTCCAACAATGACACTCTTTGCTGAACAAATCCCAACTAGGGCAGCAACAACAACTGTTGCCAACAACAAAACTGCTTGCTTTCCTGCCATTTTTACTTGTGTTCTTGTACTTTCAGGTTGCCCCTGCTCTCTCTCTTTGTCAGAGATTGAAGTGTGTTTTGCTGTTATGTTTTGAAGTACTAGATGTTATGAGGGAGTTTAGATCTAAAGGGTGTTTGGTATTTATAATACGTAAAGGTTCTACAAAAGTAAGGAACCGTGTACCTTCTTTTTGGGGTCGGAGAATTTTAGGTTGGCTGATTGGTTGGATGATTAACACGTGTCCTTGTGGGCCATGTTTTAGTTGATTGTAGACGTTGGATTAGGCACACACAAGGGGACAGAGTCAACCATTTTTTGCCTACTACCTTTCTTTTTCTTTCGCTAAACTTCTTGTTTTATGTCAAAAATACTCCAAATGTGGTTGTAGAGAGAATGGGTGTTAGTAACTAATGTATATGACGTTATTATTGTGGAGTAGATGAAGTTGGGACTAGAATGATTCCTTTATGCATTTTCTTACATTGTCATATACTAATATGACATCATTGTTCGTAAGTGTTAGTTAAGTTGGTTGAAGAAATGAATTGTATTTTTTTAAATTCTTATTTAAGTGACCAAATAAAAAGCAATTAGACTTATTAATATGCCTTTCGAGGGTTTGTCTGTGTGGACGCATAAGATAGTTCAGCAAAAGATGCATTGCGCGAATTCTTACGCATATATCTTGTTATACCTAGATCAAGACACCTTTATAATTCATTTTCATGTAAATTTTATGTATTTAAAAGCATTATCATTTATAACTTATATTATTATATAGAATACTCCAAAAGTTCACAAGTTAATAAGTAAGGACGTATGTAGCCAAATTTGGGTACTTCGAGCTTGTCTTAAACTAGCTAAAAAAAATGTCTTAAACGAGTTAGAAATTGGGCGTTGATCAAATGTAACTTGTAATTGGCAACTACATAATTCATCAAATTCATAACATGACACATTGTGTAAGAGACCATCTTGATTCTATACAATGCAAAAATACACAGTTTTAGATGTGCATATGTGTTTTCTTTTGACAAATAGCATAATTAAAGGGTTTTTACAATGTTAGGACAATGATGATAAGTTGATAGCTAGAACCAAGAAAAAAACAGCTCCCAAATATATATTTCTAGGATAAAAAGATAAGATTTTTAAGAGATAGAGGAATATTTTGCGGCGGACACCACACTTGATTGGGGGAAGCTAAGAGGAAGATGAGGTGTGGTCCGTGTGGAAATGAGAAAGTTTAGGGGAGCTAGCAATGCAAAGATAGAGGCGAGACTTGTGAACACATGATAATATGCCGCGTTGGGCATGAACGATAGTTTAGTTGGTCTCAATTTCACCAAACCACTTGGACTTTGATGCTTTGTATGTGAGGGGTTGACAAGTCATCTTTGTCCCTTTCTTTCACCTCTTCCACATTTAATGGGGCTAGTATATTTTCTAAACTTCTAGGTTCATTTGACCCAGCAATGGACACACTGGACTTCTCCTATATACTACTCTTTAAGTTTGACTTTTAAGTTATTTAATTTGAATTTTTCGTGCATTTTTCTCTGTAAGATTTCATTCGGTTTCAAGGTTGGTAGATTTTTTTGTGCGTATTGAAATTTGAGATTGTCGGTCAAATATAATGGGATAGTTTTCTGCATGCCACGGAATGTCACGTCAAGATGTGAAGTTTTTACATGTAGTGAGAAGTTTGATCATTTCTTTCGTAGGTCAGTTCAATTAGCTCATAACTGAAATCAGGGTCTAAAGCAAGCAAAGTACGGATGTAGCTTGTCTTGGATTCGTACGTATGCTTTGTAATTCTTAACTCGCGAGCTTCTCTTTTCTTCTTTCAATTATTTACTTAAGAGAATAGTTTGGATTCAAATTTGGTAGAAATAGGATTGTAAGGGCCGCATTACGTTCTCATAAGTTTTAACGATGTTAGATTCTCAAAAAAGTCTGTGTATCCTCGACTTAAGTTGGAATTGCTCTTTACAGGTTGATTAAATGTTAATTAATATTACTAGTTACATTACCAAATTTCCGTATTCTGGAGGAGTTAAAAATTAAATAACCCCCTATAGTTAATTGACGTGTTGAAAAGAACTTTTCACTTGTACTTTCATTTCTATGTAAGCTCTCACCAATTTCCATGAACACCGAGACAAATGTAAGTACCAATTTCCCACTTATGAGTACTATGACGACTTGGTATATGCCGTCCACACGCTTATACAGCTTTGTAAGTGAAGCGACATCCATTGTTGATTCCGACATTTGTACATGAGATATATGCATGTAAGAATATTGGAATGTCGGCCCATGAACTTCAAAACGTTTGGTTATAACTATGACCAGATGAGTCCACTATAAAATTATACGGCCGGCCGATTATGCAGTTATGCACCAAACGGGCAAAATGAAAATGGTGAGCCGGCCTAGTGGATATAGTTGTGGGCATAATGTAATGATGACCTTGGGCCTTGGCATTTTCTTAGTTTGTAAGGTCTAAAGTTTAAAACTTCGCATAAATATCCAATAATCCGTGGTTAATTATGAGGATCACATCGTCATGCTGGTGCTTTTACGTTTCAACTACTGTATAAGATTAGGGGTTTTTACAATTATGACATGCTAAACCTTTGTCTCTGATTTCAAGCTAAAGAGGTGCATTTTTAGTAGCATAAACTTCCTATAATTTTCGGCCCCTTAGTCTATTAGGGGCGAGTTCTAGCCTTCTATGCGCTTAATTAACTTATCTTAGGGGTTGGTGGGTTGAGTTACAACATTTCTTATCAATAATGAAGAATACAAAGATGGTTTGCCACTTTTAAATTTGCAGTTGTGGATTAAAAGGAGGTAGAATACATTCTATTTGAACCAACTCTCTTAGGATGAAACCGAAATTTATCTTTTAACAAAGTTAAATTCTAATCTGTTTATGGTGTAATGTAATAAGTGATCACAAAATGTTTAAGCTTTGTATGTTACAATTTTAATTTACAGCTGCTCAGGTACACTTCATAGTTTGTACATTTCCAGGTGCCATATCACACAATTGATGGACACTTTACAATATGTTAATGAATCACAAACAAACAATAATGCGCGGCTCACCACAAAGACTAAATTTATCTACAAAATAAATTGCCATATGAACCCCAAAATAAGGGATACAAATACACTCAATAAGGAAGTAGAGCCTAAGGTGGCAGAGTTAGGTGATGGTGGTGGAGGTGTTAGAACAGCAGGACTATTTGGAGCAGCAGCAGACAGCGGAGGAGCAGAAATACTCGATTTTGGGGCGGCTACCGGGGCAATAGCCGGGGAGGGTCCTGGTGGAGGCGGTGGCGGTAGCTGCTTCAGGACATTGATGGCCACTTTCAGACCATTTTCACAATCATTGTCAAGGGTGGAAATGAAGTATCTTTTGCCTCTGTTTGATAGATGGATCCTTACAGGAGATTGTGATTGAATGGCGATTGGAGACGTTGTATTGCACTTGTTATAGGCCTGTTTTGTTACTTCTGCTACGTTGTGGACACCAGTGTTAAAACTGAACACTGAAAAAAACCATGTATAAGCTTCTCAAATTTTCTCTCAGATATATCATGTATAAATGGCTTTCATGATGTAATCTCATACGAAAGGTACTTTAATAGTAGAGGACATCATGTAATAAGCAACTTTGAATGGTGATAGTTAAAACAAAGATTGCATAAAATTAAAACCTGAATGTTGCAAGGAAGAACAAATTTCTAAAAGTACCTAAAACATCTCCTCTTACAAAGGCATGCGTGGAAGCCCAAATAGAGTAGGTTGTCAGAGAAGGGGGATCAATCCAATTCAGTCCATCTCCCACTGTGTATGTAGTTGCATCTGTGCACTGAATCAACAGTACTGCTACTCCTACAAGTATTACTGAAACTATTCTCATGTTCATCTGTTTTTAGCGTCTGATCTCTTTGTTCCTTCCTCTCGGCTAATTCTTCACCGCGAAATAAAACTTACGACTAGACTTGTAATTGTTAGACATTGTAGGATGACTAGTCACGAAAATGGTAGGGAGAATTGGTCGTAGGGACAGCTCTTATGTATGTTAAAAAAGTCTTATAGAACGAGTAGTGTAGAGGCTTTCCTGGTTTGTTTATACCAATTGGATAATTCGTACTCTTTCTATGTATAAGTTATTGCTCCACTACTGATAGAGGGGTCTGTTGTGCATGAATCTTGACTAATGATGAATTTAGCACATCTAGAACTAATTATATGTACAACTTAACTCCTAGCTAGAGGCCTACTGAATTAATTTCTCATTTACAATTTACAAAAAACAACCAATGTGATCTTAACATTATAATTAAACTTGGGGCCTTTGCATGTCCTCCAAAGATTTTTAAACAATATTAGCCTCGCTTACCCCAACTAAGAGCACTTTCTACAAGCACCAAAGTGAACAGAAAAGAGTGAATTTCAAGTCAATGGTTTATCGTTGAAGTCATCTAAAAAGAATGATTCCTTTGATAACACATTCATTCATTAATTACACTAACTATCAGTATGACCAAATCTCTTAAGAGAGGTCAAGTCAACCCTCAGATAAAATTATTATTGATGATGATCAGTTTATCACATGCTTGATGTTCTTGGCAGTTAAAAAAGATCAACATGGTCCTCAACACATTTGAGTACTTACGGGCCGGGTGTGCAAAACCGGGTTTGGTTAACCGTTACCCCACCATTTGCCGACACTAAACCGGAACCATTGTATTGGCGAAGTGGTACATGGGATGACGAAAACTTTGGTTTGATTCAGTTTGTGTAATGGTTTAGTCGTAAGGCTATTTTGGCGAGTAAGTAATCAAAGTTTATAACTACTCTGTACACAATAACTTAGAATTGTGAATGTGTTAAAATTTGTAAATAAGTAAACTAATTAGAACATTTTGGACAAATTATTTTCTCCAAAACTTACAAATAAGTTATTTACACTTACTTTAGTGCATCTCAAGCAATCTCTACGGTTTCAGTTCGCTTAACCGAAAAATCGCTAAGTTGTGACCCTAACCTCATGCTTTGGTTCGATCGCTTACTCTCTTTTTTCAGCTCGTTATTCGGTTTCGAAAATGGTTTTATGGGTTTTCTTTTTCTTGCACAGTTAATGCAAGCAGGATTCTCTAGCTGATCGCTAGCCAAACCTAAGAGGAGGCTATAAGTTATAACTCGTACAAGAATACTCTATGTATTAAGTGACAAGGTGATGCACCAAAGCTAGATGAAGAAAATATAAATGTCATGCAACATTAGTTAAGAATTCTGATCTTCCTCAACCCGGTTAAGTAAATGCATCTTAATGGACATGAAATTTCACAACTCCGACGTCTAAGTCCAAGTAGACATTGCCACTGCAGTAGAGAGAATACAATTTGGAAATGCAAATCTGTCAAAAAAATTAATTAGAAATGCAAAGATCATTATTGCAACAATCACGTCAAAACTCATACCAAAAGTGACAAAATCTTCTGTGTTGAAGTTTCATGCCAATTGTGGAAAACAATAAATTCAACAATGGTCCAAATGATTCATCAATGGATGGAACCCAAAACGAGGAACAAGAAAGTGAGAGACAATGAGGCAACAATGGTCAGGGGAACGAGACTTGGAGATGAACTAGGCGCGGGTGCTGGAGCTGGTGTAGGAGCTGCCGTCGGTGCCAATGTTTTATGATGGTGATGATGGTGAGACGAAATTGTTTTATGATGGTGAGACAATGCAGCTGTCACGTTGATGGCTAATTTTTGGCCAGTAGAACAGTGACCACCACCACCAACTGTACAGATGAAGTGAAGTTGCCCTTCTTTCTTGAGAGGCACTCGTACAGGACTTTGTCTCATGACTGAGATCACATTGCCTGTATCACATGTGTCAAATGCTTCCTTGGTCACCAAGGCCACGGTGTGAGCTCCAGTCACAAAGTCGAAAACTGACCAAAACAAAGATATACACACATGCTCATGGTTAGATACAACTACAAGCAATAACACATAGTAAAATGTAATGCTTTTATCACGTCGATGAACTCTATGTTCAGAACCTTGTTAATGCGAGTAGTACATTAAGGAGACCACTAGACCACAGCCACATCATACATGAATGGTGTTCCTCCCCAACAATCATATTGATATATGAAACGAGTTATTACAACTTCAATTCACCGACTTAGAAAACTAGATGTACTGTCAAAGAGCCTTTTTTTGTCTGAAATGTGCGCATAAAGTCGCTTGTACTACCAAAGAGCTCAAATAACCATATAAACGGAACTGCGCAAGTGAGAATAATGTCTGCCCAATTTGCTAAGAATTCGTCGCAGTATAAAAGAAAAAAAAAAACTCTAACCAAGTAAAATTACTAAGAACAGTTCCCTTCATCAAGATGTGAGGACAGTAAAAGATATGTTTATGATGACTTACCTAGGACGTCATCGACCGAGAATGTATGCTTAGAAGCCCAATCAGAATATGTTGTTGGTGAGTTAGGAATCATCCAGCCCTGATCATCCCCTACAATAAGATCTTTTGCATCTACAACATTATGATGCCCAAACATTATTGATGTTATTGCTATAATTACCACTACATATTTGGCCACCATCTCATTTGCTGCACCCATTTCTTTGTGTTTCTCAGGTCTTCCCTGACTTCTAAGTTATAACTTGCCTTTGTATCTTGTTTGATATGTAGACCATCATTGTAAATGAGATATTTATAAATTTCTACATCAGGTACCCTCTAAAAATGCAAATATATGTTATAAAAATTGCAACAACACAGGAGATAAGTCAAAGATACATCAAATATAATGAAAAAAATTAGCCAACTGAGTGCTCAAGAATAATTTGTTGGCACTTAGTTAGACCTCTAGTTGCTCACCACATACTAAAGAGTGGACTCCCTCTAAGTGTTCCGGACCTTCCCCGGTATAAACTCCTTATAAGTGAATGCACTACTGTTTCTAACACTTAGTTGAGGTCCATTTTCTTAATTTACATAGCTGGCAGAAAATTTTCCTACACAAATTACATATTTATGATGTATTCTTCAATATGATTATCAGTGTATCTAACCTTTAAAGCTCAGACTTTTCATCTTTAATCAAGTACCTGTGTCGGACGCCCTTTTTCCGCCGGAGCACACTCTTGACTTCCGGTCGGCCCAACAAATTGTTTATGATGACTGAAGAATATGAGCACACACTTTACATATCGATATGGTTACGGGCACAAGATGCTTCATTTTAAGCTAAAACCATGGAAATTTCGCAATGTCTCTAATACTCGACACAGAGGCTGAGCAACATAGAATATGGCAATAATAACTAAGGTCATTTCTGCCACTATATGTATCATGATCCTTAGTTGATTAGTTAAAGACTTACATATTTTATCTCAATGACTTATCTCAACTAATTGCAGTTGCTTTATCACTTCTTTCTAATGGCTAGGCAAGTCACTGTTTCCTAATACCTCAGTAGGGCGCGTGTTTAGTTATGCTAGCTTAATTGAACCAGGGATACTGTAGGCGTGAAAAAAAAGTTGTGTTTACAGATACTTATGTATTTATAAACATATATAACAACTGAAACGCGTAAGTGCACTTCTTTTCTACCAAAGAGAATTCTTAACTGGTTTGACTTACTGTCTAGTGTCTATGCTTTACTTTGAGCAGTTTGAGGTCATTAGAGGCCTAAATGAGATGGTATCGCCTTCTTTCTAATAACATTGTGGCTAATATGTCCCTTCCATTAACATTAATTGGTTGCATGAAAGGTGAAACAATTAGAACATTGAAGCATTCCAAATGTTTCTTTACAGTCGTTGTGCATCCAAGGTTGGCCTAAATGCTAATGTGACAAATAGCATGGTAGTCGTAAATGCAGTTCATGACATGACTATCAAGGCTAAATCCCCATAATGTTTTTATTACTGTGACTTGTTGAAATACAATAGTTCACTAGTGTTTAATCTTGGATGATCCTAAAAATTCCATTTGCCATCATCTGTCATGTTTTTTGTTTGTTTTGTTTTCATGGATATACGCCGAATTTCAATTAGCAGACTCTGGTGATTGTTAAGACGAGAAGTCGTAGATGGAAGACGAGAATTGATCGAAGCAGCAATTCAATCAGGTGAATCGAGGTGCCTTTTAAGTTCGAGCGGTGACAGATATGCCCATCATTCACTTAGAGATTTGAGTTAAGCCAGCCTCAAACTCAACTCCATTTGTTTACACCCTTTAGTTATTGTGATTGTGAATGGGAAAGCTCCACATAAAAAGATTGGTGGCACAAGGAATAGACTGCAAATCCATCAAAATCACAACACTCATTCATAAAGTACCATGATAACAAAATCCAATCAGTACAGCACTATTCAATAATAAAGCAAAACATAAAACAAGTAAACATCTTTTTAACTTGTTCTAGAGAAGCATAGAAGTTTTCGTTAGGTGATTATTGTGACTAATATAGCAAAGCTATAGCAAGGGCCATGATGAAAGCAGAGAAAGAGGAACTGGTTACGGCCATTGACGCAGAACCTTTTGGAGGGGACTCAATAGGTGATGGTGAAGCCTTAGTGGTTGGAGATGGACTCGTAGAACTGGTGGCAGTGGCCGTGACATTGATGGCAAATTTCTGACCCTTTGGACAGTGAGTAGGGATGGTGCAGAAGAAGAAATATTCTCCTGTTTTGCTAAGGGTGATTTCAGCTGGTGCGGTACTGAAAACTTGGGGAGCTTTATCGAGATCAGTATTACATTTTGCATAAGCATCTGCTGATGTTACCATAGCCACAGTGTGGCCACCTGTGAAGAAGTTGAACACTGCAAACACATAATTGTTCATCAGATATATTGCCAGATCAATTTGAAACTAAGAGCATTGTGTGGTCATCACCGAGAACTAGTAACTTCAATTTCATTGAGTACTGAATCCATTGTTTCTTTTTTTTCTTCCTTTTTTCAATCAAATTTATACATACATCTAGCTTACACTTCAATCAATCACATTTATTCATCTTTGGACGTCGTATAGACTTTGATCCCAACTTTGCTAAATCAACAATGTACTGGTTAGATACATAATGACATAATATCTCGTTGCACGTTGCACCTATAGTGCTATACTAGTAGTATTACAACTGCACCAAAATAGTATTACAGCACAGACCAGTAATCCTGTAATGACTGCTACTATTTCGTATTTAGTGTTCCCTTCAACCAAAAAGTAAGGAATAACAACAGCCACTAATCAAACTTTTGTTTAAAACGTTTTGAGTCTATATACTCGCGGATATTATTGAGGTGAAAGGGATTAGCTTATTTGTAGAAAGCATTGTAGAAAGCAAACCTTTTTTCAAGATCATTGTTTTCTCTAAAGCAGAGGAATACAAGTTGCAAACTTTATCGAAGAGCACTTAACAAAGATTGAAAAGCAGAATTGCGAATGACTGTCTACAACTGTGATAGATTAACAATGACAGCGGCTAGCAGAGTCGTCCAGAGGAACACGACCTCTAATCTAAGATAGGTCAAGACAGCAAACCTAAGATTGCATACTAGTGCGACACAGAGATGTTAAACGGGAACTAGATTGCTTGAAGATCGCCAACATGGCACAGCAAAGGCATGTAGACAGATCCTTGACATAGATCATCAACAATGACATATTTCCATTAGCTAAGACTTATCTTATGTTATGCTATTCATGTAAAAAAAGACAGGGGCACATTGCCTAGACAACAGCTCTTAAAGTATGGTGTCATGGTGAGAAGAGTATGGATGGAGGAAAGGCCACCTGAAATTAAGTCTCTTGGAAAATCTTGATTAATGAATCTAGCTAGAAAAGCTAATGTTTTTCCCTTCCAAGGGAGAAAGAGGGGAGAGCCTTCCCTTTTTAGTGATTATGATCGTGATGGTTCTGAACAGTCGCACAACAAGAAAAATTGGGGCCACAGAATGCACCACCCGAATTCGTTCTTGGACTAATCTTGTTGAATAAAGCAACACATCCGTATGAGACTAAATTCAGATAGCATTCAGAGTTGCGCGCTTAACCTGATTTAGATGGCATTCAGAGTTGAGCGCTTAACCTAACAAGTCATGTGATTTATTACGACAACAACAATCACAAAGCTTGTTATCTCCCTACAGACAGGTTTATGGATGTCATCATATATACAACATTCAACCAGACAGGACAGACAGTGTAGAAAACCTTACCAGCTCTGAACAGACATATTTTTTTATCATCTGAATGACATAATGGGAATGCTAATGGATGTTTAGTTAGCATTAAAATTACCTAGAACATCACCAACAGCAAAGCTATGTTTGGCAGCCCACGACGAATAGAAGTCAGGCGAGGATGGCAAACGCCATCCACTGTCATCTCCCACTGTAAGCTTTTCTGCAGCTATGCCCTTCGTTAGCATTACTGCTACTACTGCTACGACCATCATGTTCATTGTCATTTCTCTAGCCATCTCTCTCTTTCTTTCTAATCTTCTGCCTTGTGTGTTCTCAAGGTCTCCCCTTCGACTTTGATTGGTATTTGATCATTCAGATTTGTCCTAATATATAGATAGATATCCACAGCCAAAGATTCATGGCTACCACCATGGTGGTGTTGGACTTAAAAGACTTGTTCATGCATATTTAGGATGACCGGATCAGTTCTTATCATGGAGTAGCTTTTAATTAGTACAACTTGATAATGAAGTCAGAACCTTAAGAGGAAAAAATATACTCTCTGACATGAAAATCTTTACTCTGACCCTTCCCTGTGTAGCCAAAACTTAGCGAAAGGAGCATGTTGCCAAATCAAAGAAATACCACTAGCATTGAATGATTGCTCCATCCAATATTTTAAGTATTGGTTCTATGCTTATAATATTATGTAAATGTTCTTAATTGGTTAGAGAAAGAAACTTAGAGAACTTAATAGCTGTTTGATGTGACCATCATTGTACTATTGATTAATTAGCCTATAAGAGTGGCTGATGTGAAGGGCACAAAGTTTCCGAGTTTCGCCCTTTCTGTAGAACAAATTTCAAGAAAGAAAAAAAAAATGAATCTGAGTATATACATGAGGTAGCGATCATACAAGGTAGAAAGGAAGATTTTATTTGCTGATATAAATGTGTATATACGCTGACTAATAAATATCAGCATCATCTACAAATCATTTCAATAGTTACAAAATTTAATCTGTGGCTGCTGGATGTCATGCTTAACATGTCCTATCAGCACAACAGATACAGATTACTAGAGTAGCTGCTACCTATTAAACTTCAAAGATGGTCCATTTTTCATCAAGATCTCAGCAGCAGAAACAGTATCAACATCGAGGTAGTGAATACGACCGAATAAGGCGTGAACCATCCTCGAGCTTTAATATCCTGTTTATCAATTTAACAAAAAAGTTCAGGAGACTTGTATTGATCTTTGTCAAGAGACTCAAGAAATGGAAATAATAATCAGAGGAATAAGATCAATAGCTGTGGAATAAACTTCAAGAGCTACACTTAAAATTAAAGAGGAAGAAGAAATACGATCTTCATACTAGTCTACCTATGTCATGAATTTGCAAAGTTTAAAGCAACACATTCGATTATTCAACCTATAAAACTTTTGCGCTATCAACAGTGCAACTAATAAGTCAGGAATATTTCCAGCATAATTTCTGAAGGCAAGATGCTAGAAAATGCCAACTGCAGGTCATACAGCTTTCAACAAAACGTTACAAGCTAAGCGGCATGGTTCATCTCCTAGTGGTGTGAAACTATCCAAAGTTCAAAACATAACAACTACTATATGCAAGCTATTTATTGTTCTATTACTTCGATAACTGGTAAACCTTAGGGGAAAATAACATCTCAATTCAGATCAATTGCAAGACTAATCAATTTCCTAATATTCAAGCCTCAAAAGATGAATATCATGAAGATAAATAATCCCTTTCTGGTTCTATTGGCTCAAGTCAAAGCAGAGACATAGTCTGCTAAGAAATTCACAAGTTGAACTATATAAGACTATTCATTGAACGAAGGCCTCAGGCCCAAGATTTGAAACTATTAGTATATTTCTCACACTAGACTAGGCAGTGTAGGAGTTCAATCGGACATTTAATTTCTATGACGTAGAGACCATGTCAATATGAAGTGGGATATGGGTATGGGAAGACTGAGACGCTAAATTTGCCAAATAGATCAACCAGACTGAGACACTTCTCACAGCATCATGGATTAAACACATCCTGAGTCATGTCTCCTAAAACACAGATTCGAGGCTCTAGAGGTCAAACCCTCCATGAACATTAGTATATATGTGCCATATGCCCATATTATGTCTACAATTACATCAACCAATCCAATCATCCAGGGGAAGGCACAAATGATGTTCCACTTCTTCTATCAAGTGAGAACTAAGCTCTACCACACTCCGACAACGCAACCCCACAACTAGAAACAGGATATACAAAGCATCAAAGTGTAGAGAGATGGAATTCTAATCAAGGACACAAAGAGCTACAAAAGCCATAGAAAAACTCTATTCCTTCAGGTCAAAGAAACTGACAAAATCATAATGACCATAAACTCTCATCATATAATTCCTCCCTAGCTCAAACGGATACGTTGCGGCGTCTAAGATGGCATATAACAGAAGTAGAACTGAGATTGAAGAAAAACTCGTAAGTCAAATTGAAAAAGAAACTAGTAACATGGGATGGCATATCTTCCTCGAGTCCACCATCTTGCGAAGCGTTATTATAATTCAAAATGGAATAACAAATTTCAAAGGTTTACTGCAAAGTAAAACATGAGCTGACCCATGCCTGCATAAAAAAGGAAGACATATGTACCAACAGTGTACCTTCAATCGGAAAAGTGACGAGGCCTCAGCTGATGACTTCAATGAAGGAAATCCAATGTCATACGAGATGCTGCCATCCGGTTTCCAAAGCCCAAAATTCCTCTCAGAAGTTGGCCCAGGTTTCGAATCCTCATTAAAAATTGCAAAGATATAAGCTTTGAGCATAATTTTTGGCCTCATAGGCGTGCCCTTTCGCAAAGCAAGCCTCTTGCGCAAATTGTAATTGTAGGTCCTTGCATTTTCAGGCGTAGCAACAGCTTCACTTTGATCCCCACGAGATGCCCAACCAGTCTCAGTGATTATCACCTCCATCTTTTTATAACCTGCATCTTCCAGAGCAGCATAAGCTGCATCAATCTGAGCATCTAGCAGATTGTCGTAATGGAGCTTCGTCTGAGAGTCAACTATGCCTTTGTTTTCCTCAAATAGAGCATAACTTACATTGATGTGGGTAGGATCACTCATGTACGTTAGAAAAGGATAAGCATTTAAACAAAAAGGAGACCCAATCTGTGAGAAGAAATCCAAAAGCGGCTTCATGTATTGCTTCATATTAGCCCTGAATGTACAATTGGAGGGAGGATAAGAATTATCGAAGACACCAAAATGATGGGATGTGGTTATCTGAATTTTGTCATCAAGATGGAGACTCTTTGTTGCATTATAAATATTCTTGACCGCGCCCAAAAGATTTCCCCAGAGGTCCTGATCATTTCCAAATACTTCATTTCCGACAGCAATGGCAACAATACGAGTCTGAGGATAAAACTTCTGTATGTTGTCCTTAACCCAATTCAACGCATGGTCTGCATTAGCGCTCATGTCACTGATGTACCCGTTGGGAAGTCCTACAACTAACTCAAGTCCACTCCCACTAAAGGCTTGAAGCACACTGTTATCAAAGTCAAATATCCTAACATTCCTTATCTTTGCTGCTTTCAAAAGCAGAACGACTTTCTCCGGTGGCAGGATATTATCAGCAATTCTACCATAATTTATGCCATAAGTGCCAGTAAAAGTATAAGCTGTCAAAGGCGCTGGAGAAACACAAAGACGAAGGTAAATTATCGATCACATATAATGATAGGAATTGATAGAACTTATTTATCTTTATAACACTACCAGACAGTCACTCTAGAGTCTAGATTACATTATATGGACCGAATGTTCATCCAAAATCAGTTTGCAAATCTGTCAAAAAACGAGGCATATAGACAATTACAACTTACAATCAGAAAAATCTCAAGCCAGAGCAGGGCGAAAAAGACTAGTGTAGCCATTCTGTCTCATTCTATATACATGTATGAAACGGAAAGGCAAGAACCGACTTTTCTACATCTAAAGAGAATAGCCAGAGCACAGATGTTATAAGTAACACACTAACACCAGCAAATTCCTCAAAGCTAGATAGACAAACTCCAGAAGGGAATAGTGTATACTGAAACTACAATGATGATCACAACACTTTTATACTATGATCACTTATATATCATGCTAAAACCCCAACAACAAAACAACAGAACCTTTCCATTCAAACCAACCAATAGAAACAACCATCAACCTCAACCAAATTCTTGGCAAAATTCAAGCTCAATAACTGACTACAACACAATCATCCAAACTGATGGAAACCACCGAATTCAAAAACAGTAAATATCCCAAATTGAGCATACAATCTCAAATAAATCATATACTAACAAACACTACTATACACAATCAATAACAACACACTCAAACAACAAATGATCATCTCGTCGAGCAGGGCTGGCCCAATGGTTCGGAGTTCAACCTGTCTAACACTATCCCCGCAACATTAACTACTCCAATGTAACAAAAAAAAAAATTAAAAATGAAACAAACAGTAAAAAAAAGATAGTATCTTTACCAATCTGAGAAATAACCATCAAGAACAGCAAAGACCCCAAGTAACAGAACCTCATTTCTTTAAACTCCAACTTAACTCCAACAAAACTCCACAACTTTGAACTCTATGATCTTCACTTAATACTAAAACTTCAACTTTTCCACACTTAACCACCAAGAAACTGCTGTTTTTACTACTCTCATAAATCTTGTTCCAACATGCCATAGAAAAAAACCATAAAGCACTCAACTTTAAGTTAAAGATCCCATAAATAAGTCATTTAACACATGCCCATCAACTTAAATCCTCAAAAATCCATAAATTTAAACGTTTAAAACCCATCTTCAGTTTTTTTGTTTTTTCACTATAAATATTTAACAATGTTTAAATTTTTTTTTAATTTGGGAGAATAATAGTGGAAGAATCAAGAGAAAGGGAAGAAGGGGAATAATGGGAAGAATTGAGTGGGATTTTATAAGGAATTTTGAGTGACTTTTTTGGTTGCAACATTCCTCTTTTTGAACTTTTGGTTACTCTTTATTTAAAGTTTTTTACTTTTTAGGAAATTATTTTTGTGCAGTTAATATTATTATTTTTAGGAAATTCAGTTTCTAAATTTTAAGTGGGGGCGGCTAAAGTAAGTCAGATAATTTTGTCTGGACTTTCACGCGCTAATAATAATACATATGAGGAAACATATCAAAAATAATAAAAAGTTATCAAAATTGTGTTAACCAAAATTTTAATTTCACAATATTTCTTTTTTCACTGTAAAAAGTATTGTATGAGATAGTTTAATTTTAAAATAAATTAACTGTTTTCAAGCGATCATCACTTTTATTTAAAGTTCTCATTTTTTTATAATATCAATAATAAATGATCATTTTAACTAATATGTGACTAGGTTTAATTATAAATTAAAATTGGAGTGCTTCTTTTGCTAATTTGTGTTTTAATAGGTTTAAAACTTTAAATGGTTGGTTGGTTTGGTTGGTTTAGATGAAAAATGGTTAGTGGTAAAATTAACTTTGGAAAATAGGCTTAAAAATCGGCTTTTAATCGAAAAAGTTATTTATCGAATACTTTTGTTAGCTTGTTTAACCAATTACGGAGTAAATAACCCAAAAACCAGTTAAAAAGTTATCAAAAGCCATTTATCTCTCAAACGGCTAGACTTCGCGTGGAATTATCTATGTATACTACTAGTTTACTGTGTCATCACTATTATGTTACCGACCACTGTGTTTTGTGTACTTAAACAGCGTAGTGAAACAGTAGGCTCGTCAACTTTAAGGTTCGAAGACTTAAAAATATCTTTGAGACTTTTGATCAAATTTATTTTTTTCCTTTATTTACATGCACCACTACGAACATCATGCTTTGACTGTCATGTGATTTTCCTTTTTTTTTTTTGTGACCATTAATATTTGTTTGCCATTTTCCAAGCCTTGTGAGTTGTGACTTTATTTTTTGTCCACAAAACAACAAATTGCATGAGTTTGCTTGGTACGACAGCTTCATGATCAAATGATTGATGGTCTGATAGTGGCCATTACATAATACTCCATGATAATAATCAGAGCTTTTCTGGTAGGTATACGAGAGGAATATGATGATTTTTTTTTGTTTCCCCCCTATTATTGCATATTTGGTAGGAGGAAGTTGGAAATGGCTTTGATTTTAGATATAGGCAATGATAATTGAAGTTGGGAATTAAAAACTTAGGCAGAATCAATGTAATAAATAATATTGATTTACATGTCTTATCATAGAGACACAGTAGCTTATGAATCAAAGTTTCAATTACTCTAAGTCAATAATAAGTGTTAAATGAGGTAGCGTAATAAACTAGCTCAAATGATAAGATAGGTTGAATACCTGAAAAAAAATAGTTATTGTCGCTACTTTCCAATTACTTTCTCCTCGATTTTCTTTAATGGATTAAATAAATTAAATTTGAATTCTATGATAAGGTATGTTATTCTATAAATATCGATTTATTAACTAGTTAACTAAACACATTCAATTTGAATTCAATCACTTTATCAGCTTTCGGTTTCGAGCTTTCAATTCAATGGACAATGTAATATAATATTCTCCTTTACTACAACCAAGCTAAGTATTAACATCCAAAGACAATTAGGTTTTTCTATCTTCTAAAACAAAAACTCTAAAAACTGGAATTAATAGTCAGTGATAAATTGAATGACAAAGAAGAAGAAAAGATAGAACATTGTGAGAGAACTAATTCAACCAAAAGTATAAGTTAGTTAAAGGTTGAGGTCACATTACTGGTCTTGATACTAATAGCACACTCATGTAAATGTCCATTAGGCTAAAACCTGGATAGTGCACATCATTCTCATATCACATGCTACGTCTCTATAGTTAAAATTAAGGTGATATAAACGTTATTTATATGTACATTCAAATTCCTTTTTTTTCATTATGATCATTTACCACTCATGTGGACACAAAGAAATATCCATAGTAACAATGACTACATAACACACTATTCGCAACTTGCCAACTACACTAGTCTTCTCCCCCCTGTAAAAAGAACGCCACTATTAGTCCACTACAATAGTACCCTTTTCTCAATTCCTATTCCCTTGGTGATAGTGATAGGAAGAAATGTACTACTTCATCAAGAAACGATCATGCATGGAAGTGAACATGCCAAAGATTCTAAAGCGCGGGGAACTACTTTTTATTAATCTATTGATCCCTTTTGTGTTACAGCAATTGTTATACGTACAACTTTGGTCCTTTAATAAGAAGTTATATACACATATCATTTTCATTTTAGTGCTATCAACGCTGTTTTTGTGTAAAAAGCTTTATTTCTGATAAGAGGATGACGATCCCCTTTTCAAGTCCACCTACCATAATTTTGTCTGTGGAGTACTAGACTCTTATGTCTTTTATTTTATTTCTCATTCCCAAATTAAATAAACAATAATGTCTGTAAAATATAAAAGGACAAATCCAGCTAGGAATAGAAGCCAAAACAGTCATAGTGAACACTTGCTAAGGAAAGACTAGCTAGTGACATTTTCTGAAAGATAAAAGGTGTGTGAATCCAAAGTAACATACGGGAGAAAGAAGTTTAGAAGATTCTTTCATGCCAACTTCCCTTGCACGATTATTATGTAGTATGTTATTTCAGTAGTTACTACTTATAGAAGTTCAATGGAATGAAGAAATCTAGATACCCTCCCCATTCTGTGGAGGGTTATAATTTGAATTAATAAGCCTACAATATGATCAATTTGCTCTAGTAGGAGATAGGTTTGAGTCTTACTAATAACCCTAAAGCATTAGATGACATAATTGAATAGCACAAAATTAATGGACATATAGTCTCAGTTAGTGATATTTTAACTAGCATGAAATAGATGAACATCTATTATCAATGGTGATATCTTAACTAGCAAGAAATAGATGAACATCTATTTTCAATAGTGATATCTTAACTAGTCCATGATAACACGCAAAATCTATTACATACACCTGAGAGTATGTACTCTCAAGTATTTTTGGATGTGCATTTATGTATTTTTGACCAAAAAAAAATATCAAAAGTAAATAAAAATACTTTAAGTTAGACATGAGAGTAGGCATACTCTCAAGTGTTCCTAATAATTTGCTGATAACATGAATAGTTAGTAGGCATGCGTTTGATTTAGCTCAAACAAAAGTTTGGAGTTCAATTCATAGGAATTGACAATATCATAAAATATAACTCATGAGAAAGCTCTATTCTTATGAACCTAAAATACGAAATTAATGGTTTTTAGAATCTGGGTTATATCCTTTTCAACATTTTAACTATATCCAAAGTTTTCCATATGTATGTGTTAGTCGTTGTTTCATTTCGTATAGTGATAGTGTTTTCTCGTCTTATTTTAATTTTATAGGGAAAAGATCTTTTATTTTTTTAGGTATTAATCAACGGTTAAAGAAAGTGTTAGGGGCTTTCAACAATAGTGCATGAATGCCATCCAAAAAAAGGCAAACACTTAACACCCCCCTCCGCCTGATCAATTACAAGATTAGTATAGTCTGCGGTGGGATGAGAATTTACGGAGACAAAGTAGTTACATTTGACTTTCAAAGTAATATCTACATATACTACCAATAATATTTTTGTATATTGATGAATTTTAAGAACGAGATTTTCATTAATATAAAATGATTTTAACTCAAGTTGCCACTATTTTTTTTTACCTCAACTTTTATATAAAATAGAAGTTTACCTCGCCTTTTAAGACCTCCTTTTCTTCCTCTCTCCCTTTTGATAAATATATGCGTAATGAATATAAAGAGCTATGAGTGTATTCATAGGGTATAAGCCTCAAAAGTGGATTTTTCTTTAGGAGTCCATGATGATGCTCTAGGACGAGGAAAGAAGATAAGAAACATGGACCTAATATACTGATCAGTACATCAGTTGTGATCACTAAATCAAGACCTCATTGGTACAAGTGAATCTAGTTGATATTAGATGAATTTAGCTATAATGCTTAAAAAGGAGGAGTTTATATCGGAAACAAAAAAATGTATAAAGTATATCAACCTCGTACAAGGATGGTAAAATTTGTAGTGTAAATTTAGATTTATTGAGAGTTGGTTAGTGAGTGTTGTTTGATTTTTAATCAATGAAAACTCCCCGTCCCTTATTCCTTAAGAACAAGGAAAAAAAACGTTAGCAAATTTACAATTGTAATCAAAGGGTCAATTATAAGGCCTAGTGTTTCTTGATGTTCAAGCTTAGCAAGTTCTAGTGGAAGAAAAAGGTTCAGTTTGGAGTGCATCGAAATGTAAATTTTAAGTGATAGGGTCGTCACTTCCTCATGTACTGCCTGATAAGCAAAGGGACGTAATTGGTCTCATACAAATGAGTCTTCGCATGTTTACATGACTGAAAAGGGCTTACTTTAGAGTTGTCTCTTCTTTCTAATGAAGGACACACAATTTTTCTCTCACGCGTTAAAATCATCTCTAAGTTAGCATGTTAATGTGTTTTCCCTGTAATGTTTTTTCTTCATTTACGTTTGAGATCTCAAATCCAATATGCTAGAACTTTTCTTATGCCACTAGTTGCAGCACACGTATATGCCATCTTTACTTCGACATACACCTTTCATATGTTTTCTTTTATCTCTTTTTTACCAAAGCTTATCATGTTTTGGTTTCTTCTCTATCACTGAAAAGCTTGATTTGACGATATGCAATTTGATATGTATTTGGCTTCAGGATTTCTTGGATTGTACACTCAAACTTCCACCAAAATTTTAGGTTCAAAGGCTTTTATAGTGCTTAATCTTTAGTTTGTTAGGACAGATCACTCATACAACATAAGCTATAATCCACAAAAACCGGCTTTTGGTATCGATTTTTGATTTTCCCGAAAAATGTTCAGAAAATGACCAAACATGCTCCTAAGGTATATTGGAGTACAATTGTAGCATAAAGAAATGTCATTCCTCCGTCTTGATAGTTTAACAGGGTGTTCTGCGCTCGATTCGATCATGTGCATATGGACAAAATCGATTATATATGCCTAGTATGCCTCATGCCAATTTTTGTCCAATTCCATTACGGAGCCCGAAACTCGATTTTTGTGAGGGTTATAGTCCACAATAATCGGTGTTTTGGGTCGATTTTTGATTTTTCCGAAATATGTTCAGAAAGTGACAAAACAAGCACCTAAAGTATATTGGCGGATAATTGTAACATATGGCAATGTCATTCCTCCGTCTTGATAGTGTTACGGTGTGTTCGGCGCTCGATTCGAGCATGTACATACGGACGAAATCGATGTTTTGGGCTATACCTATGCTACTTTTTGTCAAATTTCTTATTTCATTTTACATTATATATGTCTAAGATGCCTCCTGCCGAATTTCGTCCGATTCCATTTCGGAGCCTGAAACTTGATTTTTGCGTGGGTTATAGTTCACAAAAACCGGCTTTTTTGGTCGAATTTCGATTTTTTCGAAAAACATTATGAAAGTGAACAAACATACTCCTGAAGTATATTGGAGTATAATTGTAACATATGGCAGTGTCATTCCTCCGTCTTGATAGTTTTACGGTGTGTTCGGCGCTCGATTCGAGCATGTGCATATGGACGAAATCGCTGATTTGGGCTATACCAAAGCTACTTTTTGCCAAATTTGTTGTTCCATTCTTTATTATATATATCTAGGATGCCTCCTGCCAAATTTCGTCCGATTCTATTTCGGAGCCTGAAACTTGATTTTTGCGTGGGTTATAGAACACAAAAATCGGCTTTTTAGGTCGAATTTTGATTTTTCTTAAATATGTTCTGATAATGACTAAACATGCTCCTAAAGTATGTTGGAGTATAATTGTAGCATTTGGCAATGTCATTCCTCTTTCTTGATAGTTTTACGATGTGCTTTGCGCTCGATTCGAGCATGTGCATATGGACGAAATCGATAATTTGAGCTATACCTATGCTACTTTTTGCCAAATTTCTTGTTTCGATCTTCATTATATATGTTTAGGATGCCTCCTACCAAATTTCGTCTGATTCCATTTCGGAGCCCGAAACTTGATTTTTGCGTGGGTTATTAGTTCACAAAAACCGGTTTTTTGGGTCGAATTATGATTTTTTCGAAAAATGTTCAAAAAGTGACCAAAATTGCTACTAAAGTATATTGGAGTATAATTGTAACATATGGCAATGTCATTCCTCCGTATTGATAGTTTTAAGGTGTGTTTTGCGATCATTTCAAGCATGTGCATATCGACGAAATCGATGGTTTGGGCTATACATAGGCTACTTTTTGTCAAATTTCTTATTCCAATTTTCATTATATATGTCTAGTATGCCTCCTGCCAAATTTCGTTCGATTCCATTTCGGAGCCCGAAACTTGATTTTACGTGGATTATACTACACAAAAATCGGCTTTTTGAGTCGAATTTTGATTTTTCTGAAAAACTTTCTAAAAGTTACTAAACATGCTACTAAGGTATGTTGGAGTATAATGTAACATATGGCAATGTTGTTCCTCCATCTTGATAGTTTCATAGTGTTTTCGGCGCTCAATTCGAGCTTGTGCATATGAACGAAATCGATGATTTGAGTTATACCTAAGCTACTTTTTGCCAAATTTCTTGTTACATTCTTCATTATATATGTCTAGGATGCCTCATGCCAAATTTCGTTCGATTCCATTTCGTAGCCCGAAACTTGATTTTTGCGTGTGTTATAGTCCACAAAAAATGGTTTTTTGGGTCGAATTTTGATCTTTACGAAAAATGTTCAGAAAGTGACCAAACATGCTGCTAAAGTATATTGGAGTATACTTGTAACATATGGCAATGCCATTCATCCGTTTTGATAGTTTTACGGTGTGTTCAGCGCTCGATTAAAGCATGTGCATACGGACGAAATCGATGGTTTGGGTTATACCTAAGCTACTTTTTGCCAAATTTCTTGTTCCATTCTTCATTATATATTTCTAGGATGTTTCCCGCCAAATTTCGTCCGATTGCATTTCGAAGCCCGAAACTTGATTTTTGCGTGGGTTATATAGCACAAAAACCGTCTTTTTTAGTCGAATTTTGATTTTTCCGAAAAATGTTCAGAAAGTGACCAAACATGATCCTAAAGTATATTGGAGTATAATTGTAACATATGACAATGTCATTCCTCCGTCTTGATAGTTTTACGGTGTGTTCGACGATCGATTCGAGCATGTGCATATGGACGAAATCGATGGTTTGGGCTATACCTAGGCCTACTTTTTGTCAAATTTCTTGTTCCATTCTTTATTATATATTTCAAGAAATTTTCCTGCCAAATTTCGTCTGATTCCATTTCAGTGCCCGAAACTTGATTTTTGCGTGAATTATAGTACACAAAAACCGGCTTTTTAGGTCGAATTTTGTTTTTTTTTGCGGAAAATGTTCAGTGATCAAACATGCTCCTAATGTATATTGGAGTATAATTGTAACATATGGCAATGACATTCCTCCGTCTTGATAATATTACAATGTGTTCATGGCTCGATTCAAGCATGTACATATGGCCGAAATCGATGGTTTGGGCTATATTTAGGCTACTTTTTGCCAAATTTCTTGTTCCATTCTTCATTATATATGTCTAGGATGCCTCTTGCCAAATTTCGTCCGATTCCATTTCGGAGCCCAGAACTTGATTTTTGTGTGGTTTATAATACACAAAAACCGACTTTTTGGGTCGAATTTTTATTCTTGCAAAAAAATTTCTGAAAGTGACTGAACATGCTACTAACGTATGTTGGAGTATAATTGTAACATATGACAATGTCATACCTCCGTCTTGATAGTTTTACGGTGTGTTCGGCGCTCGATTCGAGCTTGTGCATATGAACGAAATCGATGGTTTGTGCTATACTTATGCTACTTTTTGCCAAATTTCTTGTTCCATTCTTCATTATATATGTCTAGGATGCCTCCTGCCAAATTTCGTCCGATTCCATTTCAGAGCCCGAAACTTGATTTTTGCGTTGATTATAGTCCCCAAAAACGGCTTTTTAGGTCGAATTTTGATTTTTCCGAAATTTTTTCAAAAAGTGACCAAACATACTCCTAAAGTATATTGGAGTATAATTGTAACATATGGCAATGAAATTCCTTCGTCTTGATAGTTTTACAGTGTGTTCGGCGCTCGATTCAAGCATGTGCATATGGACGAAACCGATGGTTTGGGCTATACCTAGGCTAATTTTTGCCAAATTTCTTGTTCCATTCTTCATTCTATATGTCTAGGATGCCTCCTGTCAAATTTCGTCCGATTCAATTTCGGAGCCCGAAACTTGATTTTTGCGTGGGTTATAGTCCACAGAAATCGGCTTTCCAGGTCGAATTTTGATTTTTCCGAAAAATGTTCAGAATGTGACCAAACATGCTCATAAAGTATATTGGAGTATAATTGTAACATATGGCAATGTCATTCATCCGTCTTGATAGTTTTACGGTGTGTTCGGTGCTCGATTCGAACATGTGCATATGGACGAAATCGATGGTTTGGGTTATACCCAGGCTACTTTTTGTCAAATTTCTCGTTTCATTCTTCATTATATATGTCTAGGATGTCTGCTGCCAAATTTCTTCCGATTCCATTTCGTAGCCCGAAACTTGATTTTTGCGTGGATTAGTCCATAAAAATGGCTTTTTGGGTTGAATTTTGATTTTTCCGAAAAAATTTCTGAAAGTGACTAAACATGCTCCTAAGGTATGTTGGAGTATAATTGTAACATATGGCAATGTCATTCCTCCGTCTTGATATATTTACGGTGTGTTCGGTGCTCGATTCGAGCTTGTGGATATGGACGAAATCGATGGTTTGGGCTATAACTAAGCTACTTTTTGCTAAATTTCTTGTTCCATAATTCATTATATATGTTTAGGATGCCTCCTGCCAAATTTCGTATGATTCCATTTCGGAGCCCGAAACTTGATTTTTACGTGGGTTATCCACAAAAACCGGCGTATTGGGTCGAATTTTGATTTTTCCGAAAAATGTTATGAAAGTGATTAAAGATGCTCCTAAGGTATGTTGGAGTATAATTGTAGCATATGGCAATGTAATTCCTCTCTTTTGATAGTTTTACGGTGTGTTTTGCGTTCGATTTGAGCATCTGCATATGGACGAAATCGATGGCTTGGGCTATGCCTAGGCTAGTTTTTGTCAAATTTCTTGTTTCATTCCACTGTATATTTTTAGGATGCCTCTTGATAATTTTCGTGCGATTGCATTCGGGACCCCGAAATTCTATTTTTTCGTGGGTTATAGTCCATATAAACCGGCTTTTTGGGTCGATTTTCTTTCTTTTTCCGAAAAATGTTTTGAAAGTGAACCAACATGTTGTCATTCCTCTGTCTTGATAGTTTTACGTTGTTTTTTGCGCTCGATTAGAGTAGGTGCATATGGACGAAATCGAGTGTTTGCTTTATACATAGGCTATTTTTTGCCAAATTTATTATTCCATTCTTCATTATTTATGTCTTATATGCATCCTGCCAATTTTCCTCCGAATCCATTACGGAGCCCGAAACTCGATTTTTGCGTGGGTTATAAACTTATAATACACAAAAACCGGTTTTTTGGGTCGATTTTTGATTTTTTTGAAATGTGTAAATACTAAAAATGCTCCTAATGTATATTGGAGTATAATTGTAGCATAAGGCAATGTCATTCCTCCGTCTTGATAATTTTACGGTGTGTTCTGCGCTCGATTGGAGCATGTGCATATGGACAAAATCGATTGTTTGGGCTATGCATAGGCTACTTTTTTCCAAATTTTGTTGTTCCATTCTTCATTATTAATGTTTAGGATGTCACCTACCAATTTTCGTCCGATTGCATTCCCTTTTTGCGTGGGTTATAGTCCACAAAAATCGGCTTTTAGGATCAATTTGGTCTATGGGTTTGGTCTATTTGTAGGAATTATATGAAAAAGAGTTTCCAAATTTCGCGTCTTTTGTACCTTAACACCTACCCTTTATTTATTTTGTAAACCATAGTTTTGTCACTTTTATGTATATCTACTTTGGCCTATATTATTGAATCTTGTTAGAAACCGAGTTATGATGAGTTTAAATGCTACTCTATTGTTTAAAGACAACTCCTTGACCACTTATATAGTTGGTGTTTGATTGGATTTTGAACTTCTATACTCTATAACAACTCGTATGACTTCTTGCCCGTAGAAACAAGTCTAAATTTTTGAGTTTAGCACATACTAGTACTCTCTTTATATTATTTCACTTACATTTTATCACCTCAAGTAAGTTTTACATATATATAACCAGAGATAACTATCAAAATAGGACCTGAACTTGCTATCATTTTTTCAGTTAGGACCTCACAACTTTTTTTGTTTTGTTAAGGACCTTGACACTAACACCGTTAAGTTAGTTATGCATGTATGTAAACTTTTAAAGGATTTGAACTTTCACAAAACCAATTTACTTGTTAATTGTGACTTTTAAATTCAACTAAAAAAACAAAAAATAAACAAGATTGTAGTCTAAATTTTGTTCAGTAAGTATTTATTTTTCAAAGTGTCATTACTTGGTAAACTTTTAATTATATAAATAGTGATAGATGTTACAATTTCTGTGTACATATTAAATATGTGTCCCTAACAACTAGAGCAATAGCAAAAACTTGTAGAAAATCTAACAAATATGTCAGAATGATGATACTTTTATATGCTTATAATTAATCAAATTCTCTTGTTTATTACTAGGATTAACTCATTTGTTTTCATTATGTGACATGAAATTTCGGTTTCTTCCCGCGTTGGGATTTATACATATGAGGTCACTAAAGCACTTTTGGTGATATTGATGATTTTTTGTTTGTTTTGCTTGTTTGAGAATATTCTTTAAACCCTTTTTTAATTTAATTCACAAATAGTCAAAAAATTAAAAAAAAAAAAGACCAAAAAAATTCGTTAAATTTCAAATAACTAAAAAAAATAATTAGATATTTAGATATTTATTTTTAAGGCTAATGTTGTTGCTACTATGATGATGATGATGATCATTATTATTATTACATTTGTTACTCAAATTATTGAATAGATGATCTTTTTAAATTAAAAATAGACGTATCACAAGTTGACTTAAAATGGTTATTTATCATTAATATTGTAAAAAAATGAACTCTAGGCCAAAAGTTTATGCTACTATTCTAGTTCTTAAGGAAAAATATGAAATTATTTATCACTATTTAATATTCGAAACTTTGACAATGTAATTGAAGAGATTTGATAAATAAATATCTAATTAACTAAATTTAGACTACATTGATATGTAATTTTTAGTTAATTTAAAAACTGATAAGCTAACAAGTACTCTGATTTTGTCAAAGTATAGGTCCTATAAAGTTTACATACATAACTAACTAACGGTGTTAATGGCCAGGTCCTTGACAAAACAAAATAAGTTATGAGGTCCTTATTGAAAAAAATATGACAAGTTTAGGTCCTATTTTGATGGTCCCTATAAGGAGTAAAGTTGTCGTAGTGATTGAAAGTGCAACTTGTTTGAGATTGTGTCGGCCTATCAGATACATCATCAATTGCTGCAACGTTATAAATTTATAATGATAGTAACACTAAAAGCTTACAGCTCTCCTCTAATTCTCCCTCAGTCTCCCCTAATTTGATATCCTTGTACTTAGGCATGTACATCACGAAATTCTTCATAGAAAATGTCATCTGAAATCTTAGGGTGACCAGTTACTTACCACAGCATCTTGTATATGGTTGAGTTGACTATGCAGCTGACTAAACTAGTAGTGTCAAGCTAAGTGCAAACTTCTACAAAGACAATACTAGCCTTTCATCTTACCAGAATTTTCCCCCATGTATAGGATCAGAGAAATCCAGCAAAATCTTATCTCTTTTAAGTCTCAAGTTCTCCTTCCTTCACAAATTTTTCCCACCAAAAACTAGTACTACTGCTCAAAGAGAAAGTGGAGCAAAAAGACTCAAGAAAACAGAAGAATGGCAGTAGGCAGCTTTCTTTCTACTTCTAACACATTTCTTCACCTCTCCTCTTCCAACTCCTTATCACCATCTTCATTAACATCATCATCATCATTTTGCCAACAAAGACACAATGTAAACACACAACAGTTGTTGGTGCCACTATGCAAGGCAGCATCATCTGCACCTCCAAGTTTAAGCAAGAGAAGCTTTGCCTTAAGTTTGTCATCAGCTTTCCTGCTCACATTGGCTGGGAAAGCCGGGCATAAAGCGGAAGCGGCCCCGTTGGAAGCTGAGGATGATTTAGAGCTCTTGGAGAAAGTGAAGCAGGATAGGAAGAAAAGGCTTGAAAAGCAAGGAGTTATCAACTCATCCATAAAGGAGAAAGGTTGAGGTCTAAAACTTCTTTGAATTCTGCTTCATAATTTAATCCTGCAAACAGTAGAAAAATTGTCATATAGATTGTCATTTGATCATAGCATGCTTCTGCTGCCTGCAGAGGAGTGTGTCTTCATAGTGAAATTTTCCAATACAGTCTTTCTAGTAGTTAGACTTCACAATTATAAGGTTGCCTTCATAAGATTAGTCTAATAAAGAAAGCTCTGTTGTGACTAGCTAGCATTTAGTGTTACTTATTACGGAGTAGTTCACAAACTTCCTGGTTAATTTATGCTAGTTCTGCTATAATTGGAGTTAAACTGTACCAAAGGGTTGTAATTCTAAGGCCTCTGATGCTATGGATCGTCTGAAGAAAATTTGTTGCATGAGAAAACCTTAGCCCATGCCCCATGGCATGATCAGGCTAGTATGGTATAGACCCAAAATTTGTGTGAACTAGAACATGTTCTGAAGAGCTTGGGTACTAGTAGAAGTCTTTCACATTACTAGAGTAATAGTGTCTTATCTTCAAGCTGTATCATAAGTATCAACTGGGAGCTTGACAACCAGACATAACCAAGCTCTGGCTCACCTAGGTTAATTTGCTCTTCTTTCCCGTCCTCCTGAGTCTCGGGCTACCTCTCGCTAAATACTTCTTGGTCGAGAATGCCAGGCAGAAAACCTCTTACAACTTTGGAATTCTGTGGTCCACTTGGGTCAGGAGTATTGTGATTCAACTTGTGCTTGTATAAGTATCTTTAGTCATTGTCCTGCATAACAGCAGTTGATCATACTTAATTGCTCAGGCGACTTTATATGACAGTCATTTCCTTTTTTAAACCATAACAGGGTACTTGCAAGATGTTGTATACAAGCTAAGCAAAGTAGGCCAAGCTATCGAGAACAACGATCTAAATGCTGCAAGTTCAGTCCTTGGCATGACCACTGACACTGACTGGATTAAGAAAGCCAATTCAGCCTTCAACAAGGTGTGCCCTTAATCTTCATCTATATAAACATGAAATAATTTCGGTGCCATTCATCTCGTCGCTTCTCCCTAATTCAATTGTAACAGCTAAGCTCAAGTGATGAGGAGAAATCAGAAGTTGATTTGTTTAATATTTCAATCTCCAACCTGATATCATCTGGTAAGGCTGAAACAGCATTTGCGTTCTTTTGTGTATGACTTGGGTTTCTGAAATGGTTCATTAATTTTTCTGATCCATCATCTTCTGGGATCTGCAGTGGTTAAGAAAGACATGGATTCATCGAAAATCGCCTTTGTATCCTCAGCGACAGCGCTCGAAAAATGGACAACACTAACAGGGCTAGACGGTCAACTCAAAGGGCTTTAACAAATTTTCACTGCTGAATTATTTCGGCCTTCTGCTTCCGAGTCAAAGAGTCATTCCCTGTAATTAGTGGAAATTTTCCTACGCTCTACTTCGTTTAGCCAACAAAATGATTCTTTTTGTGCACTTATCATTATAGAGATCTGAGAGCAGCTTTTGCTGGTCTTAACGTTGTGGAAACAAGCTTATAAGAGCCAACATTAGTCTTTCTTTACATTGTAAGTAATCACCGTATACGTATTTATTTCAAAAATCCAAAATCTTCTAAGAAGCCATAGTTTTGCTCGATTTCAATGTCAACAAGCATCATCATATCTAATCTAATCTAATAGTTAATATATAAAGCAGAAGAATTTCAAAGCTTTACATCGAGTCCAATTATTTTAGGAGTCTTTTAATGCATTTTAGGAGTTTTAATTTATGTTAGGAGTCTTTTAATGTAGGTATTTTATTACTAGAAGGACTATTTTGGAGTTTTACATCGAGTCCAATTATTTTAGGAGTTTTTTAATGTATTTTAGGAATTTCAATTTATTAGGAGTCTTTTAGTGTAGGTATTTTATTACTATAAAGAATGTTATGCATTAGCCTTTTAATGTAGGGTTTTTTTTTATTACATCGTGTTTAGATTATAGTCATTCGTATCGGATATTCACGTAGATTAGAATCATTTGTATCGGGTGTTCATGTCGGGTTTAGATAAGGTCATTCGTATCGGTTTTTCACATCGGGTTCAGATTAGGGTCATTCGTATCGGGTTTAAATTAGGGTCATTCGTATCGGGTTTTCACCTTTTCTAAAATTTTCATAATTTGTTAGTTAATCTCATATTTAATTAAACAGAAATTAAAACTACACAACCCGGGCAACGCCGGGCACCCA
>CAAKMY010048724.1:0-12746 GCA_901111285.1 Corrigiola litoralis | reverse complement strand
CAATATGCCCTATGTGCATGCTAGGTCACTTTTGGGAATTTTTCTGGAAAACCAAAAATCGACCAGAAAAGACGGTTTTTGTGGACTATTATCCACGAAAAAACCTCGTTTCGGCCCGAAATGGAATCGGAAGAAAATTGGTAGGAGGCATCCTAAACACATATAATAAAGAAGTGAACAAGAAAATTGGGAAAAAGAAGCCTTGGCGTTGCCCAAACCATCGAATTCGTCCATTACTCACATGCTCGAATCGAGCGATAAACACACCGTAAATCTATCAAGACGAAGGAATGGCATTGCCATATGCTCCAATTATGCTCCAATATACCCTAGGCGCATGCTAGGTCAATTTTGGGAATTTTTCCGGAAAACAAAAAATCGACCCAAAAAGCCGGTTTTTGTGGACTATTATCCACGAAAAAACCTCGTTTCGGCCCCAAAATGGAATCGGACGAAAATAGGCGGAAGGCATCTTAGACACATACAATAAAGAAGTGAACAAGAAAATAGGGAAAAAGAAGCCTAGGCGTTACCTAAATCATCGGTTTTGTCCATTACTCACATGCTCGAATCGAGCGATAAACACACCGTAAATTTATCAAGACGAAGGAATGACATTGCCATATGCTCCAATTATGCTCACCCACACAAAACCTGGTTTCGGGCCCCAAAATGAAATTGGACGAAAATTGGCAGGAGCCATCCTATACACATATAAGGGAGTATGGAACAAGATCATGGCAAAATGTAGCCTAAAAAAAGCCTAAACTATCGGTTTTGTCCATGATGCACATGATTGAATTAAGCGCGAAACACGCCTTAAATCTATCAAGACCAAAGAGTGGAATTGGCATATGCTACAATTACACTCCAACATACCCTAGGAGCAAGTTTGGCAAATTTCGAAACATTTCACGTAAAATGAAAAATCGACTTAACCCATGCAAAACCTCGTTTTGGGCCCCGAAATGATATTGGACGAAAATTGACAGGAGGAATCCTATACACATATAATGGAATATGAAACAAGAACACAACAAAAAGTAGCCAAAACATAGCCCAAACCATCAGTTTTGTCAATGATGCACATGATCGAATTAAGCGCGAAACACGTCGTAAATCTATCAAGACAAAAGAGATGCCTTGTCATATGCTACAATTACACTCCAACATACCCTAGGAGCAAGCTTGGCTAATTTCGTAACATTTCACGGAAAATGAAAAATCGACACAAAAGCCGGTTTTTGTGAACTATAACCCACTCAAAACCTCGTTTCAGGCCCCGAAATAAAATTGGACGAAATTTGCCAGGAGCCTCCCTATACACATATAATGGAGTATGGAACAAGAACACGGCAAAAAGTAGCCTAAATATAGCCCAAACCATCGGTTTTGTCCATGATGCACATGATCGAATTAGGCGCGAAACACGCCGTAAATCTATCAAGACCAACGAGTGGCCTTGCCATATGATGCAATTACACTCCAACATACCCTAGAATAAAGCTTGGCAAATTTCTTAACAATTCACGGAAAATGAAAAATCGACACAAAAAGCCACTGTTTGTGGACTATAGTCCACGCTAAACCTCGTTTCGGGCCCCAAAAATAAATTGGACGAAAAATTGGAAGGAGCCATCCTATACACATATATTGAAGTATGGAACAAGAACACGGCAAAAAGTAGCCTAAACATAGCCTAAACCATCGGTTTTGTCCATGATACACATGATCAAATTAAGCACAAAACACGACGTAAATCTATCAAGGCCAAATAGTGGCATTGCCATATGCTATAATTACACTCCAACATACCCTAAGAGCAAATTTGGCAAATTTCGTAACATTTCTCGTAAAATGAAAAATCAACAAAAAAAGCCGATTTTTGTGGACTATAACTTACGCAAAACCTTGTTTCGGGCCCCGAAATAAATTTGGACGAAAATATACAGGAGCCATCCTATACACATATAATGGAGTATGGAACAAGAACACGACAAAAAGTAGCCTAAACATAGCCCAAATCATCGGTTTTGTCCATGACTCACATGATAGAATTAAACGCAAGACACGCCGTAAATCTATTAAGGCCAAAGAGTAACATTGCCATATGCTAACATACCCTAGGAGCAAGTTTGGCAAATTTCGTAACATTTCACGTAAAATGAAAAATTTACAAAAAAGCCGTCTTTTGTGGACTATAAGTCTATAACCCACACAAAACATCGTTTTGGGCCCCGAAATAGAATAGGAAGAAAATTGGCAGGAGCCATACTATACACATATGATGGAGTATGGAACAAAAACACGACAAAAAGTAGCCTAAACATAACCCAAACCGTCGGTTTTGTCCATGATGCACATGATCGAAGTAAGCGCGAAACACGCCGTAAATCTATCAAGACCAAAGAGTGGCATTGCCATATGCTACAATTACACTCCAAGATACCCTAGGAGCAAGCTTGGCAAATTTCGTAACATTTCACGAAAAATAAAAAATCAACACAAAAAGCCGGTTTTTGTGGACTATAACCAACACAAAACCTCGTTTCGGGCCCCGAAATGAAATTGGACGAAAATTGGCATGAGCCATCCTATACACATATAAGGGATTATGGAACAAGATCATGGCAAAATGTAGCCTAAAAATAGCCCAAACCATCGGTGTTGTCCATGATGCACATGATTGAATTAAGCGTGAAACACGCCTTAAATCTATCAAGACCAAAGAGTGGGATTGCCAAATGCTACAATTACTCTCCAACATACCCTAGGAGCAAGTTTGGCAAATTTCGAAACATTTCACGTAAAATGAAAAATCGACAAAAAACCGATTTTTGTGAACTATAACCAATGCAAAACCTCGTTTTGGGCCCCGAAATGATACTGGACGAAAATTGACAGGAGGAATCCTATACACATATAATGGAATATGAAACAAGAACACAACAAAAAGTAGCCAAAACATAGCCCAAACCATCAGTTTTGTCAATGATGCAAATGATCGAATTAAGTGCGAAACACGCCGTAAATTTATCAAGACCAAAGAGTGACATTGCCATATGCTACAATTACACTCCAACATACCCTAGGAGCAAGCTTGGCAAATTTCGTAACATTTCACGAAAAATAAAAAATCAACACAAGAAGCCGGTTATTGTGGACTACCCACGCAAAACCTTGTTTCGGGCCCCGAATTAAAATTGGACGAAAATTGGCAGGAGCCATCCTATACACATATAATGGAGTATGGAACAAGAATACAGCAAAAAGTTGCCTAAATATAGCCTGAACCATCGGTTTTGGCCATGATGCACATGATCGAATTAAGCACGAAACACGTTGTAAATCTATCAAGACCAACGAGTGGCCTTGTCATATGCTACAATTACACTCCAACATACCCTAGGAGCAAGCTTGACAAATTTCTAAACAACACAAAAAGCCGGTTTTTGTGGACTATAACCCACGCTAAACCTTGTTTCGGGCCTCGAAATAAAATTGGATGAAAAATTGGAAGGAGCCATCCTATACACATATAATGGAGTATGGAACAAGAACACGGTAAAAAGTAGCCTAAACATAGCCTAAACCATCGGTTTTGTCCTTGATGCACATGATCGAATTAAGCGCGAAACACGCGGTAAATCTATCAAGACCAAAGAGTGGCATTGCTATATGCTAAAATCACACTCCAACATATCCTAGGAGTAAGCTTGGTAAATTTCATAACATTTCATGGAAAATGAAAAATCGACACTATAACCCACGCAAAACCTCGTTTCGGGTCCCGAAATGAAATTGGACGCAAATTAGAAGGAGCCATCCTATACACATATAATGGAGTATGGAACATGAACACGGCAAAAGTAGCCTAAAAATAGCACAAACCATCGGTTTTGTCCATGATGCACATGATCGAATTAAGCGCGAAACACGACGTAAATCTATCAAGACCAAAGAGTGGCATTGTCATATGCTACTATTACATTCCAGTAAACCCTAGGAGCAAACTTGACAAATTTCGTAACATTTCGCGGAAACCAAAAATCGACCCAAAAAGCCGGTTTTTGTGGATTACAAAAAGAGACATTTCTACACCATTTTTTTATGTTTTCAAAAGTATGCCAAAATTAACTAAGCATACCTCTAACATCCCAAGGAGTATCATTGAAGCTGAATAATACTCCTTCGTATTGATAGGTTTGCGACATATTTAACGCTTTATATGGATATGAGAAAATATTTAGATTTTGGCGTTGTATATGAACATGCATGCCATGGGAAAAAACAATGGTATGGGATACTTTGGCCTATTTTTGCCGTGTTTTTGGTTTCATAATCCATTACATATGTTGAGGATGCTCCTATCGATTATCATCAAATTCTGAGCCAGGGCGCCAAATGAGGTTTTGTCGTGGGTTATAGTTCTCGAAACAACCTATTTTGATCAATTGTTTATTTTTCTCAAAAATGTGCCAAAAGTGACCATCCATACCTTTATTTTCTTAGAAGTATGATTGAAGCATACGAAAAAAACATTATTCTTTGTATTGGTAGGTTTACGATAGGTTTAGTGCTTAATATGGAATGAGAAAATATTTATGTTTCGGCTCTTAATATTGAAATACAAACCATTGACAAAACCGATTGTATGAGCTACTTTTTGATTTTTGCGATGTTTAAGGTTACATAGTTTATTCTATATGTTTAGGATACCACCTACTATTTTTAAACTAATCAATAGATGGGACCCCAAATGGTATTTTGACGTGGATTTACGATATGTTTAGTGGTGAATATGGACTTGGGAACATATTAGATTCTAACGTTTGATATGCATATATGCTCACCATGGATAAAACCAACGGTGTGTAATAAAATTGGGGCTTATATCAACGAAAATGGTCGCTCGGGGTTCAATTTTTTTATTTTCCCAAACATTTGCCAAAAGCTACTAGGAATACTCCGTCCGTGGGATTATTATATGGGCTGCAATTCTATAATTGCTACATTTGTGGTTCCGTATGCAATTATTCATCTTTAGGATGCATCGAACGAATTTTTTCTCTAGTTACAACTCGGAGCCCAAAATGAGTTTAGGGCCTTTTGGTAGTGTATAGAGCTTAATTGTCCAAATATTTAAACAACAAAGGAGGGAAAAAAAGAAGACTATGTGTAGGAATTCCTAATGCTAGACATCACAATATGCAGTTAAAGAGAACAACTTCAAACTTAGAGAATCTGTGGTGTCAAACTGAAAAGGAAAAGCTTTGTCATCCTTATGATTCTATTATGTTTAAATCCGAATTATAAAGCAAAAGAAATCGGACAATGTAAAAACATATTCTTCTTTTAATGCTCAACTAAAAACATAGTTTCTGTAATAATAGTTATTGATATATGATATAAAAGTGTGAGAGCAGGCATTGAGGTAATCTATTGGAGTCAAAGTGCAACATTAATCAAACATCAAGCACAGTAACCCCGTCTCCATGTCTTGACGTGTATTTTGCCAGGCCATTAACGAAGGCGCTTTACGGAGTCACCTAACACAATGACCAGAACCCCACATACCAAACTCGATATGGACAGGGACGCTGGTACAATGAGAGTATGAGACCCAAATAACTGTCTTAAAAGATATTTCTTCGAAAAATAGCTGTTCAGTGAATATTTTCACAATCCAACTCAGCATAAAAATATCTTCCGTCCTAGTCTTTCCTTTCCGCAGCATTATATAACACCAAGAATCTTATCTGTTTCCTGCCTAGTAATCATATCTATCAAAAGATCATCACAATTTAGAAGTAAACTAGAGAGGGAATGGAGTGCTTAGCGAGGCCAAACAGGAGTGACATGCACTTGAGCAAGGAGGAAGAAACGAGAATCGAGGAAGAGACCAGGGAACACTTCGACGAGTTAGCTCCAAAGCGCCACACCAAGCCCCAGCGAAGCGAGTACTCTTCTAATTACATTGATGTCAATAACACAGCTGGCAATATCATCCCAGAATATGTCGAGTTTCAACGACTCGAAAATGATACAGAGGTGCTCATCAAATTCCTTTCATGTAGTAATCATTAAAAACATTGAACTAAAAATATGTAGAAACATCATTTTTACCTTTTCTGGTGCAGAAACTAGAGTACAGCGATCGAGGCCAAGTGACCGAGGAGTTTTCGGAGACAGAATATTACAAGGATCTGAATTGTGTCGATAAGCAACATCACACGGTATGTAGATTTCTTATTAGATTATGAGGTATAAAGCACCTGGAATGAAATCCCCCACTTGCTCGAACTTCCCGTTTCTGGTGCGGTGGATTTCGTTTAAGTATATCTTCATGATTTGGAGTTGCAGACAGGAACAGGGTTCATCAAGATGGAGGATGGTAATGGCAAATCTTACAGCATAGCTCCTGATTCAGACTTCAGTCATCATGATTCTAGCAAGGGAAACCCAGCAACTAATGACTGGATACCATCCACAGATGATCAGGTCAATCTCGTCTCTCACAAGCCAAACAGGAGCGAAAACTGAGTGCAAGGGTCAGCCCCTTATGCATAGGCTATTTCCTTTACTATTAGTATGACAATCTTGATAAGTGTAATATGATTTGTAATCCTATATGTTCTGAAATAAGAATATCTTGATCCATCATCTTCAGCCACTTCTGCTGCTAGTTACAAAATAATAGTACCCAGCATGTAGCACAACAAGAAGACCTAGATGAAACTCTCTATGCAGAGCCTTTATCTGCATCACTAATCATGAGACCAACAACAGTACCACTATATTCATGTATAATAACTTATAGCTGCAAAAACAAAGGCAAGATAGCCTACCTTTTTCTATATAGAAATGGTAAAACAGAAAGTCATCCTAGACTTACCACAAAAATAAAAACAATAATCCGTCCACCCAAAAAAATACAAAAAGAAGTATGCACTACAATTAACACTATTGCATATCCAAGAATTCCATCGATATACAACAGAACAACCTCTAAGGTCACATTTGGAAGGTCAGTAAAGCATACCAGTGTGATATGATACACTTAGACTCCAGTTATGTACAAACTAGCTGCAAAGACAATGTCACGCTTGATGGCGTTTGAAGCGGCTTCCATTTTCTTGTACAGTGCAGAGTTTCCCATGATAGCTGCAGCATTTTTGAATTCTCGACATGTTTCATCAAGTCGGACAATAGTTCTTACTATCAAACCTTCTGGAACATCGGTTAGCTCACAAATTTCAGCAAATTCCGTGCCCTGTGACAAAGAAGCTTAAGAAGCTCAGCCTCCTAAGCAATGCAATAAAGCTTTTGAACAATGAAATATCATGTGAATAGATTGGATTATGGCGGGAGTTATGTCTTATGAGCAGAAGCAAAATACCTTTGCCCATTCATAAACCACTTCAACAAGACCAAACTTCAGGTTCTCCTGGGCATACTCCTCGGGGTTTATTCCGAGTTTAAAATCTGCCTGTAGCTGCCCCAATTTGATGGCCGTATCATATAATCTACAAAAAGAAAGAATTACAAAACGAAGGTCATACAAGGATATGATAAGATACAAAGTACGGCCAACTCAATTCATTTAGAAGAAGAATCATTAAACGTTATACAGGTATTGCAAGAAATCTTGAGAAAGCATATCCAAAACTCTAATTCCTCTATGCCCTTTGAAGACCACCTTCCACAGCTGCACTACTCCAGGGTCAGCACTTATGACGACTTGTGTGCCTCCACCCAATAGCATGCCCCCCCCCCCCTCTCCAGATAATGTCTCTCATTCGTCCCTCTGGCCCTATTATCAGATTTGATCTTGGCATCCTCCTCCCAATAGCATGCCCCCCCCCCCCCGGTTCCACTCTAATTAAACTAGAGAAGAATGGTCCGATCACAGCCAAGATCTCAGAAGCCTTAACATCATGGTTTGAGATTGAATGAATTTATGCAAGATGATGCACAAAGTGAATGCAATGTCAAAGTGTGCTGTCGCAGCACAAATTTCACTAGCAAGTACCTTCCCTTCTTTTTTGGGAGAGAGGGTGGGTGAGACTCTAGGGTGTTATAATATTAGGAGGGTAATGCTGAAGTGGTCATGCCATTCTTCATATGCGTTAACAATCTATTCCGGTCATAAATAAACACCAATAACGTAAATATAGGGCTGAGCATGTCCTTCTCCATATGCTTTCACAATCAATTTCAGACGTAAATAAACACCAATAGCTTACATTAAATATAGTAAATAGAACACAATACTAGAAGGGCAGCTAAGCAAAGCAGGTACGAACCTCCGTACAGCCCCCGCAAGCTTGGGAGTCAATGAAGGCTCAGAAGTATTCCTCTGCTGAAATACAAATGCAGACATTAGTGCAACAGCTTCTTCTGGTTCTAGGTCCGCCATTTGGTTCTCAAATAAGCACTCAGTGCAAATCAGCTCCTCTCCGGAGTTCATTTCACAGGCAACACGGCCTTTAATCTGAACTACAAGGTCATCATCTATGCAACCAACATTCTTCAAAACATCTATCTGTACATCATGAGGACATCATTAGAGACAATTGACATATTTCCAACAAAACCAAAAAAGACACAGATGAGTGTTGGACACTTAGACAGTGCATACCCGCCCCTGAAAGTCTGGCATCTGTTGAAGTGCTTCATCAGACATTTGAAACGTCAACTCTTTCACTTCGTCTCTGTGCTTGAAAATCTCTCTAACCAACTTGATATGCTCATCCAACTTTATACATCCATGACACTTGTTCTCTGACATTTGTTTCAATAATCTGTTCCAGTTATGGTATGCTTCAACAAGATCCATATCTTTCAGCTTCAGATCTGCCAATATTCAGGAGTGATGAACATGAGCTTCAAAAAACCATAACCCTTAGCTCCTACTCATTTATTACTTTGTTTAAGTGTTCCCTGGGCAGATGGGTTAGAGATCAAAATTTTCAAATGGCTTAAATAATACTACCTCTGTTTTTTATCTTCCTGTTTGCTCTTTCACACTTGCCAACGCGCATTTTCTATGCTAAATATCTATAATTTTATGTTAGTAAAAATTATAAAATTTGATATTCTTAATCTACTTATTAATACAAATCAAACAACACATGACTATATTTTATCTTATATATTGGAAGGTAGCCTAACTTCAATCTTCACTTATAAATAGTGCCAAAACAAAAACAGGAAGATAAAAAAACAGAGGGAGTAAGTGTTAGACTTCAAATTAGAGCATGTCAACAATGTCAAAGTTATTACTCCGTTTGTTTCATAATTATTTGACCTCGTTGACTAGGGGTCATTTTCACAAAATTGTGGACAGAATATCCAAGACACCAGGACTTAAATATATTGGGCTTGTAGGAACAGGTGCTGTAGGTAAATATATACAACATGTAACTTTTTTTATCTAGAGAGAGTAACAAAGGAAAATTTGATTTCAATTTACTAACTTTAATAAGTGGCCATTTATTTTGGGACATCCCGCCATCCCGGAAAAGAAATAAGGGTAAGCTTGAAACACATGGAGCACATATGCTCCCTTCGTAACAAGATAACAAATCACGTTTGACTTTTAAAATCAAAGTTCATTAACTTCGACAATTCAAATTCTCTAAATATACATTGATTTAGAGTTTGATGAATATCGTTCAATTTAGCTTAACTAGTACTTCCATAAGTTTAACTTAGCATAATTTATTAGTGATACGTAATGATAGAAAATGATCGTGTTGACGTGGTTTGACCTTAAAGTCAAATGTGGCCAATTAAATTGGGATGTAGGAAACAATGGATAATCATAGCTAGGTCATACCTTTCAGAGGATCCAAAGCTGGAGGATATTTATTCCCGACGGGTTTTAGATCCAAAAGCTGCTGAACAGTTTTTGAATAGGCAGCGGCGCTGACATCTTCAAGAAGACTAACTTGGTCGATCTTGATTTTGCTCTCGCAGATGCAAAGGATCTCTTTATTATCCACTTCTCTAACCTCATAACTTATTCCAGCAGCCACCCCCTGGTGAGGCATATTAATGTTGATTTTACCAGATCCCTTGCGAGCAGTGGCAGCAGAATAATATTCATCATCGGAGCCACGTTTTCCCTTCGGCAACAACAAAAAACCTCCTTCACCTTTTGCAGTTCCTTTGTTGAGGACTGCACCACTACCAGAGGGAGATTGCATTACTGGAGGTAGATCAGGTTTCAGCACTACAATGATGTATTTTTTCGTGCTGGCTGAAGGTGCTTTCAATACTGTCCCAAGTAAATGGTCCTGAGACTGTAGATCAAGGACAAAGAAAATAAAGTCAATCCATTAGCAATACCAATCATCTAATAAAAAGGCAGATTGAGTTCATAAAGAACATTCAGCTAGATATAAGACAGGCCCATTCTTTTAACCTTCTATTAGGGATGTTATCGGATAATTGCTCATCAGTGAATCCTTCACCCAGTGCATTAATGTCATAGCTTCATAAACATCACTTCAATTCAAAGAAAGCAAAAGGCACACTCGCATAGAAGGAAATCAAAGGCAAAATTCTAAGATGTAGTAAATATATAGATTTAATCCATGAGTCTCTATTTAGCTTCACATCGACGGAAGTACATGTTCTTTCAGTTCAAACACGACGGATTCCGATAGAATCTTTTACAGAGAAAATTTTTGACAAAATGCTATGTGTTGGTTAAATATACGGTAAGCTGCTGATGGGTTATGTTTTCTACCCAATTGCCTCACTACATTATGTGATTTTCCCATGGAAAATTCTGATGGAAGAAAATTGCTGAGCTCAATTCCATGGAATTTCATTGCCCACATGTTTGTTTGGCTCACTTGCTAACTCCCAAGGAATTAAGAACAGAGTTACTAGGTACCCTTATATAACTCATCTCCTCATTCACCTACAGCCTGCAAAGACCCTAGAAGAAAGCCCCAATACATCAAGTTTCTCTCTCTTTCAATCCCAGTTCCTTTTCCCAGGCTTGTACTCCCTTTTTCTGATGGGACAGTCCATTATATCTGCTCAAGAAATCCAACACAAGAAAATCCACCCCTCCCTCCCCCCTGCACCTCTCTTGTCAGGAAGTTATCGCAAGGAGAGGGAAATGAAGCTTGCATAGGACCTTTGAAGACCCACTGACCTTTGTGTTTTATGTAAACAAACATAGGCAACCATTTTGCATCCATGGATTTTACAATTCCGACGCTCAATCATATTGAAACAAAATAGATCAACAACATACCGTTTGAGACTTAACCACCACCACTCTTCCTGGCACGAGAAACTGGTGTGCAACATTAGACTGCATGACACCATCTGTTATCTGTTTCAAACATCCTTCAGCCTTTTTGTACTTCTCATAGTATTCCTCAATGGATGGTTCACCCTTTATGCACCTATGGTAGAAACACAATATATTAAGGTCAAAAGCATCTCTGCTTGAGGCATTCATAATGCATAGAAGATATATGTCAAGAGTTAATCAGGCATATCACTTGCAGGAAAGAGATGTAAAGATAAGTACAATAGCTTCTATGCGTATCATGCTGCTAATTAAAGGCGATGTAACCCCTTTCCTAGCCATGGCGACTTGACATCTAAATATTATATACGAAGATGCTAGCACACGGCTTTGTACTGAACTTTTTAGAAAATGTTTCATGTTGATAACCCAGTGTACATTGCAATAAATGTCAATGTGGATCTATATGCTCATTGTTTCCCATATATTAGCTTACCCATTTCCCTTCCTCACTGATTGATGTCCATTTAACTATGTACGGCATCCATCACTCAAGTTGATACTCCAGAGCAGTATATATATGACCAACAATGTGGATAGAATTGCTCATTTTGTCCAAGACCCAATCAATTTGCCGCCCTAGCTTCTCAAATTCTATGATTATTTGTTAAAGCAAATCTATGCCACCTCTGCAACACCAAAAAAAGCCCAACACTACGCCACTGCTGTTTAAGAAATTATTCTAATTAATAGTACCCCTCCAAAGTAAGAAAGAGCAATTACTTTAAGCAAGTTTGCAGTAGAGAGTCCCTTTTAGGAAAGAGGGGACATACTCTATTGTTTTGGTGGGCTGTGCAAGCTTTCGCATCAAAAGCTGTTGTGTTTCAGGAAGTTTCTTCTGAGCATGAAACTCAGCAAAACTTCTCTTTAACATGTCTTCCACCTGCACATAAACCCACTCGACATGATTACATGACCTCAAGAAAACGCAGAATGAAACAGTGCAAACACAGAATCTATTAAGTTAAATGGTAAACGAATGGTAGATTCACTCAATCCATGTTTTAACAAATGTCACCTCTAACCATTACTAAAAGTGAACTACAGAACTATTTTTGCAAAGAAACAATATACTGTGCTAACATAATATTGAGAACGGTGAGCTTTTATAGTGCAGGCAGTGTACAAGTGATATATGATGCTCTTCAACATCATCTGCATGATGGAGTGTACTTCTCCTCAAAGCTACTTCGTTACATATCATCCAGGCCCATAAACGAAATAATTGTCACTTTAGTACTTATCATTCAAGTACACAGACAAAGAAAATATGTACCAAGTACATTTTAGGGATTTTAAGGTGTATAATATACTTCCTCCGTCCCGTTAATTTCCCTACATTTGCCATTTTACACTTGTCGAGGTCATACTTTGACCATCCATAACTCAAAATATAAATTTGAAAAAATTA
>CAAKMY010048716.1:0-19892 GCA_901111285.1 Corrigiola litoralis | reverse complement strand
CTAACCTCAGGGGTACCATGTGCGGAAACTTAATTTCCTGCGTAACACGTGCAAAATGTCAAACCACAGGGGTACCACGTGAATTTTCCGTAACATTTGTTATTCCACACTTGTCGAGGTTATACTTTGATCATTAATAACTGAAGATATTTAATTGAGAAAGTTAAAAAATTCAATAGTTAGTATTTATTTCAAAATACTTCTATTATTATTAGAATATTCTCAACAATGTATTTTGGTTTATTAATGGGTCAAAAAATGACTTTAAATAGTGTCAAAGTCAAAACATTAACTTATGAGTGGAACAAAGGAAGTATTCAATTGCTGAGGTAATTTTTGTACATGTATTATTTTGTTAAAGTTGTCTCCTTGAAAGTCGTTGATCATCAATTGGAAGCGCAAACTGTGGAGTTGTACAAAAAGGGTTATCCATGGGGTATTTTTTTAAGGAAAACTTTCGTTTTGGGTACCCAACATATTGCATAATTCCACTTTTGGTGCCCTATATTTTGGGTTTATTCATTTAGGGTACTTGACTTTGATATGTGTAGACACCCAAAACTGTTACAAAGTCTAGCCCAGTGATGATACATAGACTAGGTCGTGTGCCATGCCAAGCCGCGCTTTGAAAATGTGATGATCAAACGAGATCTTAACTTATTCGCGTTATTTCCATATTTAGTCCATAAAACGTCATTCATGGCTAAAGCCGAACAATTCTGAAAACGTACATAAACTATGTTTTCAGCCTATATTTCACAAGGCCTGCATAAAACAGGCATACGCCCGAATATTTGACTTGCATCATCAGTGGTGACACAGGCCAAAAAATGGTCAACAGTCAAAACCCTCAAAATCAGCCAAATCCTGCCGAAAACAGTATGGGACCATAAACAGCCAGGATGGGCCTGGTGCCTGGTGCGCCATCAATGACGGTGCACTCCTTGGTCTGTCCAGGTCCAGATCCGATTTCACTTTCAGTCTGTTCTGTCCAAAAATCAGTCTTTTGGCTTGAAATTACTTAAATGCACTTAATGATACCGGAATAATCTTGAGAAGTCTTGCAGCTCTCGAGAGTCCTATTCAGATACCATTGACCGACAGGCACAATCCTGATCAATCTCACTCTCTTTTAAAAATGATCCCTTCACATTATCAGTCAGCTATAGCTTCCTAAACATTCCAAAACTCTATGAGTAGAGCAGTATATTTCAAACTCTGATGAATCTAGATGGAATCCTGAATCGCAAAATATGTTTTTAGAAGTAAAATAGCGTTTTGCTCGTAAAAACATAGTTTTGGAATAGTTTTATTTCTACGCCACCACTGATGACGCGTTTCCAGGTTGGCGTCACCAGTGGTGACGCAGAGACGTGTACTGCGCCACCACTGATAACACAGGTCTCCTTATCCTAGTCCAACTCCGACTCTTCAGCTGGTCATTTGACTATAAATACCCCTCTCCTGATGCATAAATCAGGTTTAGAAGGTTCATCACTATTACAAAGTTCCTACACTGCACATTCTGCATCCTCCCTCCTAAAATGAGATCTAACTAGTATAATTCTAAGGCTTAGAACAAATACTGCAAAAGGAGCACCCTTACCCTCCTTGACATAATTGTTCAGCCACATGAACACCTAGGACTATCATCATTCTAAACACATCAAACACATAAACAACACTAAACTTATACAAACGCGATAACAAAGGATTGAGCGAGATCGTTCACATCGAAGAAGCAAGATGAATCAAGGCAACAAGCACTATCATATGCCTTTTGAGGGCCCCTTCCAAAGTTTATTACTTTATGCTTAGCAATTATCGTCTATTTTAGGGTTACTGCATGTTTTAAAGGACCACCTAAACAACGTGTAATAAAACATATTTAGACATATTTTAGGGTGTGACCACCAGATTTATGCTTGGCATGTTTGCATGATTATTGTTAAAACGGATTTTACAAAGGCTATGTAAAGGTAAATGGAACCTTTGGCTCGATACACCATATCGATGTCCAATTGGTTAGCTTGATCATGAATCTGAATCTGTGATACACATTACCATAGCAGTCATCCATGAGGTGCTAAGATTCGAGGCTGCGTGCTCACATCAAATTCTACATTTCATGTACCCTCTTTGGTCATAGACTAGATGCGAAAGGCAGACGGTTTTCGAGACACCGCAAGTTCTCGGTGGCGACTCCGATCCGAGCAAACAGTGTCAAGAGGGCAAAGGCACTGCCTGCCTCCCACTTCTGCCTCTTCACTAATGACACAGTGCTGGCCTCCAGTATTGCATCGTCACTGACAACGCAGTAATGAGTCGAGTATTGCGTCGTCATTGACGAAGTAGTACCATTTCTCAATGCTCTCTGTTTCCTTGCTTGGCACACCCCCCAAAATATTCTTATCGGACATTTCAGTTCTATTATAGGTTCTAAGCCACACAAAAAGCTGGGAACCGGAAAATCCAAGGACTTGTCCAGGGGCCCATAGCCCTGCCAGATCCTGCCCATATGCGGTGGTTCCCGAGCGTGACCCTCAACCTTCAAACTTTCGAAAAACCTTTAGGGTCCGTTGCGCTCACAGTGGCGACTCCGCTAGGGACTTTCTAGTGATTTACATCTTATTATTTACTTTCTAAAACTTGAAATTAGGCAAAATATTTGTACGTTTTCAAAATCTTTTTTTCATATCATGCATCATATTATTTTCCCATGCATTGCATGCCCTCCTTTAGAACGAATGATTTAGGAATCCTTTTAGCCTAGGAACCTACGAGATGGAACCGCTTAATCCTAATGGCCCTTAGGCTATAAGGAGCATAGGGGATAACCTCCCAACCAGTAATTTGGCTCTTTCATGCTTTTCCATGATGGTCTGGGAGTACTCTTTTGCCTACGTTATGTGTCGCAAAGCATTAAAGCAATCCTAAATTGTTGTATGCCACATTAACACGCCACAAAGTGTAGCCAAAACTCTAGCAGAATTTAGTCCCAACGTTTTAGGCAAAACTCATACATATGCATCTATGTGAAATTTATATGTTTATGTTGGTTATATGACATTTCAAACGATCATGTATGAGAATTGAACAAAATACCGAAGGTGCTTTCAAATTGACTACAAACAGAATTGGTGTGAAAAAAAAACTGCTTCGTCAGTGAGGACGCAGTACTGACTACTGCTGCGTCAGTGTCGACTCAATACTATTCACAGTGCTGCTCCGTCAGTGACGACGCAGTAGTACAACATTCCAAAGTGATTTTCTCCAATTGCTGCACCTGTGTCCTTTTTAACCAACGTTTGACCAAAAATGACCGTTTTGACAAAAATGCATTTTGACTAACTGCAAACATAATTGGCCTGAAAATAGTACTAATTCACCAGTGGTGACGCAGTACTGTGACAACGCAGTAGTACAACATTCCAAAGCTGGTTTTCGCCAATTTCTGCATCTGCATGAATTTTGACCTGTTTTCACAAAATATTGCCAGATTTCGATTGTTGCAAAACCAGATTTCTTTAGTTCTAAGGAGACCAAAACTATTTTCATAAAACAATGTGTTTCCCTATAGAAGTCTTAGATGTAAAAATTGACTTGACTTTCTAAGTTTCACAATTTGTCCAAAATGGTTAGCCTGATTTAGGTTTTTTTCAAAACCAGATTTCTTTAGTGCTTAGGAAGCCAAAACTGTTTTGACAAACAATGAGTTTCCCTATTAAAGTCTTAAATAATAAAATTAACTTGTCATCCCAAGTTTCCTAAAAATGGTTAAACCTTTGTGTCCAAAGAGGTCAATATTCATTTCTTTGTCATATATGTCTATGTGAGTTTTCCACTATTTGCAAATAGTCCTCACTACATATTCAAAATCTTCACCCAAAAATTTCTCTAGTGCTAAGGAGGCCAAAACCGTTTTCAGAAAACGACGCTTTTCCCTTTAGAAGTTTTTATGTGCATATTTTACTTATGTGTCTCAAAACTCATTTTCCAACCATAGGAAAGGCTTATATCACATACACGCTTCAGCATACAAGTGCACTATCCCCATATCACGCCACACCATGTAGGTGTCCCCTATCTTTTATGTGCTTCCTCATGCATGCACATATCATATCATCCATGTGGTTCGCCATGCAAGCACTTCACATTTCATTGCATGCCTTACCATGTAAGCATCCTCTCACTCACATGCTTCCCTATACAAGAACTTTATTGCATGCCGCACCATGTAGGCATCCCCTTACTCACATGCTTTCCAATACAAGCACTTCATTGCATGCCTCATCATGTAGGCATTTCCCTCATTGCGTGCTTCATTATACAAGCACTTTCCCTTTGTCATTGCATGTGCCAGTATGTGCTATTTGAAATCTTGACGTGTCTATACGTGTTCTAATCGTGTCCTTGGTTACTTGACATTTCTCCCAAAACGTTTTGAAACTTCTAAAAATATTTTAAGAAATTGTGCCATTGAGACTTACTATATTTCCATGCTTGAACTTAGAAGTTACATTCAAACGTGTTCTAATACATTGGTGCAACAAGTCATTATCCCTAGTGCACACAAACATGTCAATTCCATAGCCACCTACAAAGTGTCTTGTTCAATTCCTACTAAGCATCAGTAGACAAACTAGACCTCATGATGGAAAAAATAGACGCTATTAATGCACGCCTAGTCACCATTGAAACCAAGGCAAAAGAGGATCACAAAAATTCCTCTCCCAATCCCATCCCGAGCAAGATTGAGCTACTGGAGAAATTGTTGCGTCAATGCAACTTATGGTGATCATACTTTGAGATCGAGACCTGACGTGTACAGTTACCAAAGTTCAAAGGGATTGAAATTCTCATACATCATTTGAAAAGCTTTCTCGACTTTATGAAGATCAAAGGAGTAAAACCTGACGTGTACAGTTACGTGTTCTTTACGTCATTGGACACCATACCCCTACAATGGTTGTATTCACTTGATAAGAAACTCACCCAAACTTGGGAAGACTTAGCTCATGAGTTCATGAAGCAGTACTCAGAAAATGTCGACATTCAATTTACTTGAAGAACTCTTAAGGTCACAACCCAAGACATACATGAAGGCTTCACAAATTTCCTTCAAAGATGGCGCGAAAAAGCCGTCGAAATGATCATCAAGCATACTGAAGCTGAACAAGTGCAAATCTTTGTTGACAACCTTCAATACATATATGGCAATCGACTTCGATACATGGGAGTCGAAACATTCAAAGTACTTACCATGGTTGGAACAAAGATTGAAGATGAGAATCGTAATGGAACTCCTGGTTACATCTTCTCCAATAACTTTGAAGACGATAATGTCTACAATGAATACAATGACAATAAAGACGACAATTTCAATGACAATTATAAAGAAGATGATGAAGATGACAATATCGATGACGAATATCAAAACTCTGAGACTGACAATGATGACAACCTCGAAGAGGAAGCACACTTCACTTCTTTCGAGTAGTCACTCACACAAGTTAGTCACCCACGAGGGAACATTTTCCTCAAAATAGGACAACGTATACCAGGTGGCCTATTGAACTTGGTTCAATCGACTTCATCTCAAAGATCAAGACGACGACGATAGATCGCCATCAACAAGGTTCCAAAGAAGGAGAAATGCTCATGTCTAGAGAAACCTAGTCCTAGCCCAGTCCAAACCTTGAGTGCATATCCCTTCCCTTTATTGCTTTATCGAGTCAGTCCAATGTACTCTTGCGCTTAATACAACAAGACATTTATTTGAATTTATCTAGTCTTTTTACCTCTAAAAGATCAAATGATGAATCCAAACTTAAAACATGACTCTAGTAATATTGGAAATATCTAAAGACTAAATACAGAAAAAAATGTATATTTGGTAGTCCTTAAATTGACATCACTCATGCTGATATGCAAAAGAAAAAGAAAAGGGGCAAGTCATGCCATATGAAAAATAACCATTTTACTTATACTTGAGAAATTGGTTTTATGTCAATACATTCGCACCTCCCATACAAGAACGCTTAACAAATTTAGCTAGGGAATCTCACAAATAGCTTTGTTGAATCATTCCCTACAAATGACCATCCCTTAACATCTATTTGAACAATCCCTTATCGCAAGGAGTCACTTCCTATTTCCATTGTTATATATCCCTAAAGGAAAGGTTAGGCGCATATTTTAAGTATCTTATGTCACCTTTTCCTCGTGTCGAACCTATAAAGAGCCTCATATGCTCTTACCATATCGAGTCAGAGCCTCACGCTCGCCTACCAAAAGCCTTTGTCATAAAACCCATACCCAGTTGACTTTCGCGGCTCCTTACCCTCGCAAAAGACTTGGAATCCTTAGACATGAGTATCTCTCTCATTAGGCACCTTTATGCACAATTCAATTCGTCCTAGACTTCGCACCGCAAGGCCAATACTATAGTGTTGTCATAGCTATCATGACTCTTCATCGACAAATGTGTACATCGACAGATGCGCCCAAAATGGCAAGTACATTCCATGGAGGGAATTGAACATGAAACTATATCATCGTGGAATCCTCCATATTCATACATGCGACAAGGACCGCCTAAAAAAGGAAACGCCCTCATCTCAATATAGTACACAACGATTAGTTAAGTACATGACACGCAAGTCGCAAACAAGGTTAATCCTTTGGGTAACCTTATCCAATACAGTTTAGCTTACTTGGTTAAATTGTGCACTATTATTCATCATCAAGACTATAGAAATGCGATCTCTAATGGCACATTTTCAAAAAAAAAAAAACTCTCTAGTTTTCTTTGTTCGTTGACTTAGGGAGAATGTCAATCGAACTTGGGGGCTCGCCACAAGCAACTCATGGACACGAGCTCCTAGTTCCAAGATTATCAACACTAAGCTTAGAGCCCAAAGACCCATGGCACCTTGTCATGTACACATGCACAAAACAGGGGGCTTCTAATGCTTTACCCTTCATCCATCTACTTTGACCTTCAACTTTGCTTTAAAAGTTTCGATCAAAGTGGGGGCTTTCAGGGCCCTCCTCCTCCATGATATCATTTGGGGATCTTTATGCATCCCCCATTCCTCCTACTCTGTGCACGAGCTTACCTCGTTCAAAATTTTGTATTTTTACGCGAGACTATCTTGCCCTTCCCAACTGAGTTAACCTCATTATGTGCACGAGTCTACCTCGTCCTTCCCCACAGAGTCTAGATTATTATCCCTTGCATGACTCTACTTCACACCATACACTTATCTCCTCTTGAGATCCAACATATTTTTATATGTGCACGAGCCTTCCTCATCCCCCCATATTTTACAACTCACATTTGTGCTTATGTGTGTTTTCAAAATGGCTCAAGTGTCAAAAACCTTGCTCATTTACTTTATTTTAAAAGGCCCTAAGTGTCAAAATCTTGAATGGCACGTCGTCAACAGTTAGATAAGAAGAAGGAAGTGATCCATAGGAACTAGGATGTACAACGGTTACTTTAGAGAGGCAGATCCACATTTTGTAACCTAGGGTTCCATGCCTATATAAGGAACAACATAGTCTAGTAGAAGGCACGCATCATCACAGCTAAAACTCCATAGCACTTAAAGCTCTTGTATTCCTCCAAGCTACCAACTATAAACCCTAAAACACAAAAGATCAAGATCCTCGGTATTGAAGTAAAGATCATCCGAGTTACATACGAAAGCAAAGCAGAAGCTAGTAAATTATTCAAGCAGGTAGGGGCATCCCTCCCGTAATTTTTCCCTATTCAACGGGTTTCCACGTCAAAATCCTTGTGTCCTTTGGTTTGCGCATCTTCTATTTTACATATAATCTGTCTTACGTTGCTTGATTTCGTCGATTAAAACAAGCAGGTCCTAAATTCGTAATTTAGTTTATTATAGGAAGATTGGCCTAGAATAATTAATCCTAACTATGGCGGTTTGATTGAAAATAATCCTAGCTATGAAATTGGCAAAAATAATCCTAAATTGTCACCATTTTTTCACCTAGTGATCCCGCGTTTTCCGAACTTATTTGACCACCCTAACTTTCACCCAAACCACCCACTAACCACCTCTTACACCCCCTAACCTCTAACTACAACTAGAGTCCACCCCAAAACCTCAAACTACCTTTCCACCCCCTGCTAAACCCCTCTCCTTGTTTCCAAAAAAATTAAACCCAAACTCTTGTCTCTCCTCTTCCTCCCCAATCCCCAACCCTCTTTCATATCCTTCCCACTCCTCAACTGTCGTCGTCGCCCACCAACCACGAGCACCACTACAAAGTCCACAACTCTCTCTTTCTTACTCCAATAACCCAACAACGGCTCACATGGCTCAACTTCACGGTGAATACCCATCCCCAGTTGGAGGAAAGGTAGGGGAAAGATGGGGATGGGCGCTAGTTGGTGGAGGATGGCGGTGGGTTTGGTGGGTCATGGTGGTCGTGGTGTCCACGAGGATAATGGCAGTAGGGTTGTGGGAAGGAGAGAAAAGAGAAGGGTGTAGGAAAATAATGATAGGGTTAGTTTAAGGGGGGTGCGTGATGGGAAGGGAAAGGCCGGGGAGGAGGAGAGGGAGAAAGTTGGTGTTAATTTGGAGGAGAGAAGAAGTTTTGGTGGTTATGTGAGGAGTATGGTGGAATAGTGGGAAAGGGATGAGGTTTTAGGGTGTTTAGGGGTGAGTAGTGGTGGTTGAGGGTGGTTTGGGGGGAAATTAGGTTCGGTAGAGGACTTCATACTTAGGTTGGTGGATGCGGGAGCACTAGGCGAAAAAATGATGACAATTTAGGATTATTTTTGTCAATTTCATAGTTAGGATTATTTTCAATCAAGCCATCATAGTTAGGATTATTTTAGGCCAATCTTCCTTTATTATATTTTTTTTACCAAAACATTTATAGAGAGGCTAATGTTGTAGCTGATCTTCTAGCGAAGATAGGGATGACTATATATCAAAAGTATAAGTTCTAGAGTCCCTATACCAAACCTTCATAAAGCCCTCTTTGAAGATCTTATAGGAGTCTAGATCTCGGATTATTTAGGTGTACTTTATATTTCCATAATACCAAAAAACAAAAAAATAAAAAATAAAAAGGAAACAGTTTATGATATTTACCGGTCATTTAATTTCACTACTTTTAGTTACTATCAACCATTTCAGTTCATTTCAATGTCCCTCATCAATTTTACCTCCTTTTATTAGTTTTTTTCACCAGTTTCAACTTCGTATAATCTTTAGCAAGAGAATATGACGATAGTTGTATAGGGGATACGAAAGAGATTCTGAGCCAGGTTCATAATTAATTGGCATAATAAGCCCCATATCTATCAACCATCATCATCATTTCCATAACATTACACCTAAACTCCCCTCTTCCAGCCTAACAGTAACTACCTCTACAGTTTTTTTCTCATCACACTGTCAAGTGTGTTGTGTGCAGTTGTGTGTCACAAACATCACAACCTTACTTTCTTCTTTGCTTTCGTAATCAATGCACACCACCTTCCTTCCTCCCACCCCCCATACATTTCCCTTTTCCCTCATTAATCTCCACCCACCCACTCACTCACTCATCTTTGATCCTTGTCCTCCATTGCAAAAAGGCGGCCTATTTTATTTATTCACAAACACTCTCTAGAGTAGACACAACTAGTCTCGAGAAAATTAAGAATAAGGTTGCGTACATCTAGACCTCCCCGACTCAATGTTTTACTATAACAGTCGTGCAAATAAACTAGTTTAGAATAAGGTTGTGTACATCTAGACCTTCCCGACTCAATGTTTTACTATAACAGTTGTGCAAATAAACTAGTTAAGAATAAGGTTGCGTACATCTAGACCTCCCCGACTTTGTTGTATTAGACAGTATGAAACAGTTGGATAGTAGTAGTAGTATAGTGGTATCTACCACATTCAAAATTATGGTGGATCTCATGTGTCTTTCTTTTGCCTTTTTGCTCCTCGATTTTATCAGATAGTGCCTTTGACAATTACTCCTTTCATACACTTTATTCATCTTTTTCTCCCCTTTTCATTTTTTTCCTTATTCTAGCTCTTCTATCTCTCTAACTTTTTGAATATTTTTGCTTGTCGCCCAGATTTTTATGAATATTCATCACTATTGGGTTTGCATGGCCTGATCACTAGGTGAGAATTTTGATCAAGTTTGTATCTTTCCTAGTTTGCTTAAAGTTTATCTTGTTTATGATAAAGTAATTGTTTCATGTCTTGAGTTGCTGAAAATGCAAATGTTTTAGTTGATTTAATTTGATTACATGCTGTACCCATGTCATAACTCTTACTTTTGTTGCTATTTGCACTGGCTTTTACTATCTGGAATTTTCTGTTGAGATTTTTGTTTGCTGTCATTTATTTATTTTGTTTTTCCTTTTTGGGGTTTTGGGTTTGCTTCAGTTATAATATTTTACTACAATCTGTTGGTATAATATTGGAAAAATCCTGATTTGTATCAAATTTGATGTTTTTTAGTGAAGGACAACATAAACAGGACACTCTGGTTGTATATTATAATGCTTAGTTCACATGGGTCTGTATTATGATAGTTTTTGTTCTTTTGTTTAATTAGTAGGGGAAGATTAGTTTATTTTAGTCATTTTCTGTATTCTTAACATGTTATAGCTCTGTTACTCGTACAGTCCCTTTCCAAAGGATTCCCTTTCGGACACGACACTCCCCTGACCGCAATGAATAAATTATTTGATGTTTGTTGTTATTTTAATGCTGTCATTGTGATATTTCAGTTGGTATGGTTATCAGTCCAAGTAAGATCCAATTGATCCACATTTGACCAAATGAAATCAGTCATTAGTTTACTCATATGACGCGTGGCGTTCTGTGTTTTCAATGTTTAAGAATTCTTGGTTGAGCGTGGAGAGTCTTTGTTGTGTTGACTATGTGACTAATCAACTTGGTTAAATGGGATTAATTTAACTCAATTGGGTCTTTTGTAGATCTATTTTTAGGAGGAGAAGGAATCTTCTTAGTTGAACTCCATCCTATGTGCTGGTTCTGATTTTGAGCAAATGGGAGGCTGTATTTCAACTAGTAGTCACAGCACATGTAGTAGTAGGAGTTATGGAGATGGGATGTCGTCGTCGTCATCATCTTGTTTAGGATTGGGTTTGTGTGGTCGGAAGAGAAGCAAGAGAACCTTTTCCGACCATATTGCCACATTGCAGCATTTGGCCTCGATACCCAATCGAATATTTATGAATGGAAAGAGCCGGAGTTCTTGCGTATTCACTCAGCAGGGTCGCAAGGGGATAAACCAGGATGCCATGATAGTGTGGGAAGTAAGTATTCTTGTACCAAATTTTCCAGCTTGATCTATGCTCTACAGCTTTAATAGTTAGCTAAGTTTAAATCTTTTGCAATGTAGGATTTCATGGGCGATGATGTGACATTTTGTGGTGTATTTGATGGGCATGGGCCCCATGGTCATCTTGTTGCACGCAAAGTAAGGGATGGATTGCCATTAAAGCTATTGTCATTCTTGAACTCTTGTGAGACAAATGAAATCGGGTCAAGTGGCACTTGCTGTAATGGAGATCTTAAATTTGATGGTGTGGATGCTGAGAAAGAGGGTCTAGTTGAGGATAAGATCAGTCCACTATGGAGAGATGCTTTTCTTAAATCATATAAGGCTATGGATAAAGAGTTGAGATCACATCCTAACTTGGATTGCTTTTGCAGTGGTAGCACTGCCGTTACCATTGTAAAACATGTAAATCACTATCCTGAATATCTTTCATTATTTTTTGCTTGCAACTTCTCCTCATGTTCCCCCTTTTCTTTTCTGTCATTTATAGGGGTCAAATTTGTTCATGGGAAACATTGGGGATTCACGGGCGATAATGGCATCGAAAGACAGCAATGATGCTTTGGTAGCAATTCAACTGACTGTTGATCTTAAGCCAGATTTACCTAGTAAGTGTTGCTGTTAGTTCAATATGTGGATCTCTTCTATTTGAGCAAATCTAATAAATGGTTGAACAAACTTCAACTGTAGGGGAAGCCGAAAGAATAAAACGCTGTAAGGGTAGAGTGTTTGCTTTGCAAGATGAGCCTGAAGTTCCTAGAGTTTGGCTGCCCTTTGATGATGCCCCTGGATTAGCAATGGCTCGAGCATTTGGTGATTTCTGTCTGAAGGAGTATGGTGTAATATCAGTTCCTGAATTCTCGCATAGGACCCTGACAGATAAGGATCAGTTCATTGTGATGGCCTCAGATGGGGTGAGATTTGCTTTTTTGTTTTCTTCTGTACTGCTCTTGACACATTTCTAACATTCTGCATTTTTAAATATGCTACTTTTAATTGCCACTAGATGCACTTTATTGGTAAGACTTTTACCAGGGGGAATATAGTGCATTTCAGATTTGAGAATACGTGGTGCTTAAAGCTATGTGTATTGTGGCAATAAGGTTAGGAAATGGTTTCCACTGATTTTTTTTTTTCCCGTCTCAAACTAGTGCATTATGATTGTTGTCAACTTAAACGTTATGGAACTCTTAGCCTTTAATGCTTCCGGACTAGTACATCTTACGGGAGTGCTAACTTTTTAGGCTTACCTGCTTGTGAGGGGGGGGGGGTGGTGGTGGTTAAGTAAACTAGTCAAATGTCTTGTTCAAAAGAAATGCACTCTCAGAGTTGTAGGATTTACACTGGTAACTAGAGTTGCTAAAAAGATGCTGAGAAGTGGGTTTAATTTTGTTGTATGCAAGGTTCCTTTGGTAGCAACTTGTTAGAGAAGACAACAATAGGATATAGAATTGCCTCACTGAAGATTGAATTGAGACAACTGCTGGAGCATCCTGAAATTAGTGGTTGCAGGGTGACCTGTTTAAATCAAGAATCTGACCTCCTCAGCTTTAAATGAATAACCATAAATATTTTTTTTTTAAATTGTTGATGTTGGAGATGTTCTTTTTAAATTATCCAAAAGTCCCACACATGGCATTCCTATAAGATAATTAGATGAATTACGGATGTATAGCCATAAAAATCCTTGTGGTTCTAACTTCCTGGCTACTTTGGCATCAACATCTGAAGCTTGGGATCAAGAGTAAAATGAAATGTTTAGCCTCACTTTGTTGTTTGTGGGATTAGCAAGAAAATATGGTGTTTTTTGCTCCCCTCTATTGCTTATGTATGATAATTTTACTATGTTTAAGGAAATTCTCAACTTCATTGCATCAAATGTGGTTGGTTATTTTCTGTATCAGCTTCACTCGTTTTAGTGTCTTTATATATATGGATTGCATTGGATGGACGCTTAAATTTCTAATTTTAGGATTTACTGCGTAATAAAGTTTTGGAACTGTATTAATTTACCATAGTACCTTATACAACACTCTTCATCTTCCTCCTTGTTTGTTTCTTGCTTGGGTAGTGGGAAGTTGCACCACTGCTATTTGACATGTTCCCATGTAGAACAATTTAGTTTCTTGTGAAAATAGAGGGAAAAAAGAGCTCTCTGGTGATTTGCCAGTGCTCTTTCTTAGCAGTCATACCTCCTTACCTCTTATGGTCAATTTGGAATTAAGTAATTATTTGTGGATGCTAATTGAAAATTGTCACAAATTGCTTATATTTGTGAAGTGGATTCCTAATAAGGGGGCTATATGGTAATGGAATTATCCTTTTTCTCTGTGTTTCTATCCTTGTTAGGTGTCACTGAAAGTGGATGATTAAAATTAAGGGATTGCAGATTTCAAGTCATTACCTCTATTCCATTTCTAACTTTTATCACCATATTTGAGAAGAGCAGTGTGGTTATGGTCCTTTGGGAGAGGATGTGGAAGGTTTTCATCCTTATATATACTCCATTCCTTTTGCATCTGCACGGATGCACCACAGTTTTGCTTCCATCTTGCGTAGATAAATAAAAGATCTTCAAATCATGGTTAGGTTTCACAGATGCAAATTGGTACTAGATGTATATTCAGATTCATGTAGCACAGTAGATAAACAGCCCATTCACCTGACATTATGTTATTTTCCATTTTTCCTAATTAAGTTGGTTCTGGCCCTTGTTTTGTTGCATCATTGATTGGATATATTCAATTCTCCAGCCCTCATCAGAGATTTATGTGGTTTCTGTCAATGTATAAAATTTACTACAGATATGTACCAAAAAAAAAAAAAAAAATCAGATCTTTTTGAGGTTTGAATAGTAGCTGTTATCTTTGCTTATTGTTTGAGTAATTGTTGTATGAATATAGCATAGAAAAGTAGCTTCTAAAGATAGAAGAAAACAGATATGGTACTTGGTTTTCTGGTTTAAAGAGCCAAAATGCTCTCAACTCAGTTTGCTACAGACCTACAGTCCTTGATGTGTACCTGACCTTATGAGAGACTTTCATTGTTTCCATTGTTTCTGGCTTTCTGCAGTGCATTGTGATCTGTTCAGCTTATCTTATTTTGTGGTCTTTTTGGCTTCAGGTTTGGGATGTCTTGAGTAATGAGGAAGTCGTAGAAACGGTATCTTCAGCTCCCTCTCGAGCATCGGCAGCACGTGTACTGGTTGAATCAGCTGCTCGTGAATGGAAGCTCAAATATCCCACCTCGAAGATGGATGATTGTGCTGTTGTTTGTTTGTTTTTGGACGGGAAGATGGACAATGAATTAGATTATGATGAGCAAGGCTTCTCCTCTGCCACCAATCAAAGTTACCATTCTGGTGCCGCAATGGAATCAGATGACGGACAGAACTCAGAGCCTTGTTTCCAGCGGAACAATACTGTACGATCATCAGAAGAAAATGACTCTTACAGAAGATTGCCAATGGAGGCAGTTACTGTAGAAACTATACTAACTGAAGAACAGAATTGGTCAGGTTTGGAAGGGGTGACACGTGTCAATTCACTTGTTCAGCTTCCTAGATTTTCAGAGGAAAGGCCTAATTCATGATCGATTGGTCAATGCCATAAAGTTATGGGACACAGCTTCAGCGACCTCTGCTTTCTGGTTTAAGGATCCAGGAAATGCAAGTACTTTCGAGGGGTTGTGATGGCAGAAAGTCCAAGCCTCCGTTCATGCTCTGAGCAACAGTTTCTTTGTACTCCACTGTATGTAAAAGATACAAATGGATATATTGCTAACATTGATGCACTCATATGCCTTGAAAATGTATCAATTTTGTTGCGGCCGTCTTATCTATGCTGTGTTAGCTTCTTCTTCGGTTTGGATTATGTATTTTGGTACAAAGCAATTGTGTATAGGTGACCATATTACTTGTTGAAAACCTTCTTTTAGTCCGGCAAGTTTGGCTAATATTCATTGATCGTCAAATGTCTACGTTTTTAGGAGGTAAATCACCTTCCACGTAAACTTTCTAATCATTGCACGTTATTCAGTTCTTTAGAACCTCTTATTAATAAGGTCCATAGATCTTTCAGATGCAAAGAAGTTTGGCTTGCTCATAATGCATTTGAGAAATTGTTTTATGATTCGTGGTTAGATAAATGACGTCTTTTCTAAAAGGGAGCGATACTTTTATTTTTAGACTTCAGATGTGGAGTAGCAACATTTTGAATTCTCTTCGTGCTAAAAAAAATAAAAAAATGAATACTATACCGCCTTAATGGAATTCAAAACTCTCTTTCGTTATTCTCTAAGGCACTCTACCTTCTTGTAACTAGAATGAGTCCTACTGTGGGTGATGAACTTGTAATTGTGGATGATTTCCCTCAAGCCATTTTGGCTTGATCTGATATAATATTTCCCCACGTCTGGGTGTTTTCTTCCAAAAAAAATAAAAAATAAAAATAAAATTCAGATAAATTAAGAACTGTAACTTTCTGAATGTCATTACTTCTAGGCATCGTTCCTCCTTATGGAAGGATAACGTGAAAGGACAAGAGGTCCTTCAGACATAATCGACTGCATTACTTCTCTTTGGTTTGATCATTTGACAATTGTCCTCTACATTTGCTTCTTATTGATAATATTCTTATTCCACGGAACGATGGAATGTTTCAAGCCTTATTTCCAATGGGACATGGCATTTGGAACCTATCATACATACTGTTCCTACCACTATCGTTGCTCAAATTAAAGCCCTCCATATCTCTAATGATCAACATGCCTCGGTACTTTTTTAGTCTGGTATTCCCTCCGTCTAACTCATTTTCCCCCTTATTTCATATTGAGGTGTTTAAGTTAATTTCCCCGATTTCTATATTGGGTAAATAATAACACATAGAAACTACACAAAACACTCCCATGTGATGGTAGACCCTGTTTCCCTCTTCTTAATCTTTGTGGAAAAAGCATATGGGGGAAAATGAGTGAGACGGAGGAAGTACTTTTCATGATTCATTTTCTTTGGGATCAGTCTACATCCCTTTTTAATTGGAGTAAGCTTTGGAAAATCAAGAGCCCTTCTAAAAAATTATTTTATAGAATGATTTTCATCAAATTCTTCCATCGGTTTCCCATCTTGCTTCAAAAATGAAGGATATTTCGAGTCAATCTGTTCAATGTTTGGATCCCCATTAGACTCGTCCTCATATTTTCATTGATTGCCCTACGACAACCTCGGTTTATTGGAGGTGTATTTTTTATCATCTCAAACCTTTCAGTTTCCAGCAGTTTTATTACAAACGGGTCACATTGGCTTGAATTTAAGCTAGGCTTATCTAATCAATGGTGTTTGGTAATTTTTTTATTGCTTGTCGGCATATTTGTTGTGCAAGAAAATAGCGGTTTTTGAGCACTCATTGTTGCGCTCTCCAACAATTTATAATCGCTTCCTTGTTGACCTTGCCCTAAAGTTTAAAGTGTTCAAGATGGATGATAATGCGTTTTAGCTTGATAAGACCATTGTTTGGTGGAAGCCTTACCAAGTTGGCTTTATATACTCAACACTGACGGTGTTTGGGAATACCTAAACTGACCGTTTAGGAGGGATTGCTAATAGGTGTGGAGTTTAAGTTCTTTCATATTGAGGTTGAAAGTGATGTTCTTGCTCTTAAAGAAATCTTGGCCAACCCTAGTGTCCTAGTGATACTGGTAATGTTAACCTCTTATCTTCACTCACTCTCGAAGAAGAAGCAAATAATATTTGCCCATCCACTTGCTAAGTTGGCTGATGTGAACCTCACAACTCATTTCTCAATTCGTGAATCTGCGAAAACTCGCTTACAACGTAGAATTGATGGCTATCTCTTCAACACTGAATAAATGATTCTTGTTATGCTGCTTTGGTTCGCTGTTTGCTCACTGAACTCTTATTCTTGTATTCTCTTGTTGGTGGTTTCTTAATTTCGTTGTATCGCTTGTTAGCTTTCCTCTAGTTTCCCTTCACTCGAACTTGTTTGTGTGTTTTAAAAAATCTGGTTGTTCCTTATATAAAGGAGAATGTTACACGACGAGGCACTGGGAAAAGAAATGTTCACAAACACACATTATACCAAAAAATGTAAATAACTGCAGCAGGATATCTCAGTGGGTAAGTAAAATTAATAGCCGTCATAGCAGATGGATAGTGTAACAAAATGTGCGTTACCCAACATTGAATTGAACATATCTAACTGACTGACATAATGTTTAATGCCTCTGTGATTCTGTCTGAGGGCTGCTAGAAAATGTTCATAAATCAGCACCAAGAAGTCACCCAATAGATGGTTGAGCTTGAGACTATATAAGAAGAGGCATTGCCTAGCTCTCTCCACACTACCAAGCCACTTATCTGTTTCACTCTCTCTCATTCTCACACTCAGTTCATTCGATCACAATTTCGGAAATGCCTGACAGCCGTTACTCCAAAGCTATCTACCTGTTTCTCATCTTGCACGTCATACTAGCTGTGGCTGGCCATTGCACGCGGCACCCCTGCAGAACACAGAGACATGAAAAAGCCTGAATGTTTTGATCAGACAGATGGCAGTTTGTTAATTCCAGGTATTGGCCGTATTCTGGTCCCAGTGACTAGCACTGTTGGTGGCTCCACTCCTTTCCCAGAAGGTGGTAATACTTTCTCACCACCTGCTGATGGATCCTCTCCCTTTCCAGGAAGTGATGGCTCTTTCTCACCCATGACAGAGTCCACCCCCTAGTAGAACTACCAGAGCAGCCTTGATATTTATTTGGTTATCGTGTGTTTCTGTTTCTAGTCTGTCTTGCAGTTTTTTCTTAAATAAAGGAGATAAGAGTCTTTCGCTTGAAATATGTAATTTATAAGAAAAGATTACAGGTCACCGTCAATTTAGCACAAGTCACATGAAATCTTCTATCCTTTCCAAGGTCTAGTACGTAGTAACAGGTAAAGCAACTTGATGTGTGACAGTAGCTTGTAGTAATCAGGAAATCGAGACATTTGAGATAGTTATTTAACAGTATTGCCAGACATGCATTTCAGAGAAGCAGAGAAAAAAAGAGGATAAACTAAATTTAAAAGATACAATGGTAGACAAAGTTCTCAGAAAAACTAATGCCAACAAAACCCACAGATACAGGTACCTGGTCCCCAGATCCACAAGGATCATTTTCCAAACAGTTCTTTCGGCACCATATGAAGTTTTTTTTTTTTTTTTTTTTTTCCGACATCTGGTACAGTTTCAACAAGAAATAAACGGAAGACAGCAATATTATGGCTTAATAAGTCACTATACTTGGTGGTTTTTATATGGAGCTGAATGAAGTAGTCAAGGACAAGAGGATTGGTAATACTTCACTCTATGAACACGTCTTCGTCCTAATTTCACCAAGCAGCTGCCCCTCAAATCTTAGTCAAAGTCACATTTTGGATGTAATAATAAGTGAAGCACCATCCTGCAGTACATGAGAACCAGATGGTTACAAGGACCAAGGTCAGGAAGATACTAACATATCCATGAACAAAAGAACTGAAACCACAAAGAGATACTTAGCTACACGTGCCTCTAAGACTGCTAATGCTCATAGGCTATTTATGCAAGTTTGCATAACTCTAAAAGTTAAAGACTATTTCTGAAAGATGCAAGACCAAAATCTTCTAAAGAAAGCAAAATGAGAGTGCATTGAGGCTAACTACACTTTAGAGATTGTCAGTCTCCAAGGATACATGACTGGTCAACTATGCGGCTGAACTACTCATCATTAGCTTTGCTGATTATGATCCTTGAGCAAACATGATAATCTGAGTAGTCATCTCCATCAATGCACATATGCACATAGCATTAGTGGTAGTTAGTCAAGTCAATGCGTTATAAACAGAATTACCGGCACAAACAAAAAACTCCCTCCTTTGGCCAGATAAATTCAAGCACGGATCAGGATTTGGACACATAAGAATTCAACATTAATATAATTAACAATCCATCACAATTGGTCCCCTTATCAGTTGTTTAACCAAGCTGGAGATCACCATCAACACAAATTGCCACATAATTTGATAAGTTATTCCAATCCGTAAACATTTAGCTAAGAAACCTCTTTCCACCCATATGTCTTAACATCTACATCTCCAAGACGATTGTAACAACACACGAAAAAATTATGTTATATCGCCGCTAGGGAGGTATACATACATGCTGTCTTGCTTATTTAACATTCCCTACTAGCTGTAACTAGAAAATCAGCTTGATGGATCGATCAACATTTTACAAATGGTTTGATCCCAGCCCTATATTAATTCTTAAAAGATCATAACAAGACAACTATTCCTACTGAGGATTTACAGTTACAGACAGCCTTGGTTGGTAGCATTTCATTACTAACATTGACAAGATCACTGGCTAACTGGACCATTTGACATTTAGCAAATCCACCTAGTTGAATTCCATCAATATCTTAATCTTATACTCCCTCCATTCCAACCAATTCTTTACATTTGACTTTTCACACTTGTCAATACCATACTTTGACCGTGAATA
>CAAKMY010048707.1:0-20975 GCA_901111285.1 Corrigiola litoralis | reverse complement strand
GGGGGGGGGGGAGGGGGGGTCCTTAATTATGCCCAAAAACTCCTCAAAGAATGTTGCAGTGAGATCATCAGGCAGAAGAAGAATACTTATCCAACTCCATATCAAAGCAGCAATTTCTACCAACTCCAAGGAAGGTGAACACACCAAAAACAGATCTTCATCCAAACCTAGAGCATAGGCAGGCCGCAGGCCATTATTCTCCTCCAAGAAAATATCTTACAAAATCTCGTGACTCATCCATTCTAGCCTAATCCACCTACCCTTTCACAACTTCCAACTCCTTGATATCATTCTTCGTCCTCCTCCTGCCTTTGACCACCTCCATGAAAAAAAAAGAAAGAAAAAAACATCTCACCTGATTTTGCTAATCCTTTAGGCTTTGCCTTTTTTTTTTTTTTGTTACATAAAAATAAATTTTTGATTTAATTGGAAAAACTAATTTACAGAACACTATCCCTTTACATAGTCCAAAAAAAATCAAAAAGTGCAACTGCAGCCTTCCCCCAAATACCTTAGACAATTCTAGGCCACAGAAATTTAATAATCAAGCTAGGGAAAACAATTTCTCTCGTCACCTCACCACTCAGTAACACATAACACACGCATAGGTCACGCACTCATGCATACGACACACTGCTAGTGGAAGTGCAAGCAAAGTAAAGCTATTCTACGGAACAGCTTTACACCTATGTAGTTCATTTTTCTCAGAACAAAATTAGTTTCTCAATCCTAAACTTTTTATGCTCCCATTTTCGCACGGAAATTTTGTTTGTATCTTATGTCCTTTAGCCTATATTTTATATTCATGCACCATTGTCGTACTAGACAAATTTCCAAATATTCTAACCTCAGGATGCATACGATATTGTGTCTTGAGCATCAACACAGGATATCCAGCCCTCTGGAATCTTTTGAACAAGCTCATATCATACCTATGAAGAACATTATATAGCGACAAGACATCAAAATAAGGAATGTTATTTTTGATTGAAGGAAAGAAAACGACTTATGTATTGAGATTCTTACCCAAGATCTTTAGCCACACCAGATTTGACAGTAGCTGGCAACTGAAGAGGATCACCAACCTAATAAAAAATACCAAAAGAACTTTGTTAGAGGCCAGACATACATATTAGTTGAAGCCACTCCCCACCAACCCAAACACATAGGAACATCCAATATATCAGACTTTTAACGTCTCAGTTCTCGTAGCTAGTCCTCACAATACGAGGTGCTGTCACTTGTACTACAGAAAGAAAGTAGCAATGTATCTAAAATTTTCTTTATTTTTACGATTCAAATAGCCAAGGTGTTTGTAGATTATGCATTTAACTAATAAACAATTCCTTTATTTATGACATGAAATTATATTTATTATGAAGAGAAAAAGATAGTATAATTAGAGAACAAGAAGTCTTGTGGACATAGAAGTCCTCAAGTTCCCAACAAGGGTTCTTGAAATAAAAGAAATCTCCGAGTAACATCGTCCAGAACTATTCTTTAGAATGCAGTTGTACGAAATCAGAAGTTCTAAGAATTCTTAGGACAACTGATTGATGGCAAGGCAGTCCATTGCCTTTCAGAGTTTGTGCACAAGATCATGTCGACCGAGAAGGAAATAAGTAGAATAGGACATAGTGCACGTAGTATCAGATCTAAAAGCTGTTTCAATTCATAAGAAAACTACATAACCCACCTTGCGAATCCGCAGGCTATTTTATTTTTATAATCTTATAATGTAGTCATTTCCTAACAACAAATAGCTTCAAATTTAACAAATGAGTCGGTCCGTAGCACCAGGTGAAAAGTAAAAACTAGTATGATTAGCAATTTTGCGCATAAAATAGAATATAGAAATCAGAAATTATACCAAAAACACTTGCTTGCATCCAGTAGTCAGCGGCACAAGAGTTGCAGGTTCGACCTGATTACAGAAAAGCAAAGCTATAAGGCAATCATATTCGAATTTGAAGCAAGACACAGACAAAGCAACTAGCATTATCATTTCTAAATAACCAAACTCAACTCAAGACAACCCCGCCCTACCCCCATGAATGCAAGATGTGGGCACCAGAAGAACTGGTTTAAAAAGCGCTGCACACACATAGCATTATCATATCTAAATAAGGAAAACCAGTTCCACAAATAGTCACAGAGGACAATATAAGCAATTAACCATTTACACTGTATTATAGTCAATTGATAGAAATATCTACAATTTACCCACAAAAGATAACATAAATGTGCAAAACACAACGATATTAGGACCAGAAAGTACATGCTATGAAAGACTCAAACAGGAATCGACAACCTGCAAGTCTCTATACAAAGTTAAGAGACGAAAAGTTTCAAGTAAAGTCCTTTGCTCTTTTCCAAGTTCTTGAGATAGGTGTTCAGACGAAGACATTGGACCAAGAAACATTTGGCATATTAAAAGAGGAAAATAAGAGTCCATTAAGTACTGCCTTTTAGCAAAAGAGATGCAACAACACTTCATTAGCAGCCAGATGGCGCAAAACTTACCGCTTGAGCTGCTTCATCTATAATAACAATGTCAAAAGCACGGTTTGATTTAGAAAAAATTGTTGAACCACTGAAGCTGAGGGTGGAGAAAACCTGTCATCCACAAAAGAATTAGGAAAAGGATAATACATTGTCACTGTTGAGTAGAAAAATATGGAGTAACTTACTATCACAGCCTCATCTAAAATTGAATCACGAATACTGTCCCTGTCAGTCCCTGCAGCTCCATGTTTCTGCTTATTACCAGCCATATGGCCCTGCAAGCCTGCTAGCTTTTGCTCTACCTTGAAAGGAATATCAGTCGCATTAGTAAAACAAGAAGTCAAAAATCAAAACAATGCAGAAAAAAGTAGCAACAATAAAACACATCAATACGCGCAACAGCCTTGCAATCATTTTTGTTGTCAACAATAGTTAATCTCTTATGTCTTTCCTCCACAATGAGTCCCTAGACAATACTTCTTTCACAAAGATAAAGCATTAAACCAGAAATGTTTACAGCCATTAATAAAAATGCAATGGTTCAATAATAACATGGACAAAATTAACCACAAGGCAACCAAAAAGCATTTTGAAAATTTGGATGAGTTTCTTCAAAAGTGTTTGGTTAGACAAAAAGCATAACGTCACTCTCTAATGCCAACCAGTAATTTGTTTAAAGAGCATACTTCACCGCATAAAAGACAATATATCAAATCATTCACACAAAAAAAGAAACATCCAACTATATCAGCCAGTATGGCCTCTGAACTCAAAATCAATCACTAGTATTAATTTTGTTCAGGAAAGTCATTCCCAAGCATAACCTTAAAAAGAAATATTGACCTCAAAATGAAATTAGAGATCAGGAAAGAGTTAAAAGGAGGAGTGACAAAGCTCTACAGAAGATGGATACAAGTACCATTGTGTGAACAAAATAATCAAAAGAGACAGTCTACTTTCATACCGAATAAAAACCTGGTCACCGGGTAAGTTGAAGTGGTCACTTTCATCAAATTGTAAAAAAGTGACCACTTTAAACCAAATAGCGACCCTTTTAAGACGGCCTAATTTGAAAAATATAAGACTTGGTAGAAGACATAAAATATACAACTCTTAATGTTATCGCAAGGGCCTCTTTGTCATCACAATGGTAAAGATGCATACATCTGAATTCCCCCCCCCCCCTCTTTCCCCTTTTACCCCTTTTTTTGGAGCCTCCTTAGAGACATTTGGGGTGATGGTCGTTGTAGTTGACGTGTAAATAATGGTACTATCATTGCCACCCAAAAGCAAAAGGATTTCCTGAAAAAATATAAATAAAACAATCGATCAGGTTGCAATACATCAGCATACCAAATAATCCATCGACACTGCCTGTACTGAATGATGGGCTTTAAGACCAATACGCACAATCTTAGGATTATAGGCACGATCATTTTCATCACGAACCCCTGCAGATAATAAAAGTAGATAGTGTCATAACAAGTGTCTGGACACCAGTGAGCTGAATAAGCAATAAAAATAATACAAGGTTCGGAAAAAAATTTGGGGCACGCCTAAGAAACTCAAGAACAAAAACCATGTCTATAAAAAAAAATGTGTGTGTGTGCGTGTGTGTGTTTGTGTTCAAACAGCTAACCATATAGGAAACAAGTACACATCGCCAAAAATGTCTCCGCTTTATTGTAAAAAGGTTCCTAAACCCACATCCCAACCTTTACACAAGTTTCTCGACAACCAGCCAAAGAACGACACCCAGACAAATAGACAACGAGCCCTACATAATTGTGACTACCATTATGATGCAGAAACGAGACAGACTTCAATAAATGAAAGTATATACCTGTATTTAGAACTCGAAGCACAATCTCATCGAGAGCAGAGTTTGATGGTGCACAAACCAGTACACGAACACGATATTTACGACTAGAATTTACCACTTCAGGTTTCTGCACATTAAGAGTCGCTTAGAAGGCATGAACCCAAGAATATACATCATGGCAACAGAAATCAATGATTACCAATTCGTTTCCAGTGGTTGGAAAAAAACCATCATCACCATCAACAGGCAAGGCCTCATCTCTTGGATTGGTATTAATCAGCCATGGAGAAGCTAATCGCCAGTGGTGACACCTGAATTACATAGAAATATAAAGGTCTCTGTCACAATGGATTTCCCTAATAAAGCCAACCTCTATGCAACAACAGATTCCATTTCTCCCCTGGCTGAAATGTTACTCAAATGAGCTTTTATTTACCCCCAAAAGTAAACTGTTCAGATAAACAAAGATTTAAAAGGTGAACAAAGAGACCTCAATTGCACAGAAATAGTTAGTCCTAGACAGATAAAAATAAGCTAAATGCAAAATATGGGGAGAAAAAGCATCAAGAGTTCGATACGTCCAGAGAGAACATCCAATGTGAGAGATCCTAAAAGGAAACAAACTAAGGCAAAGCATGCACTGAAACAGCCACTTGTTTCAGTGACCTAGGACATAGTGGTTAATGCTTTAATAATCATAATTTACAAACATTTCTGATGCAAATAATTATTATAAGATAACCTGGTACTTATCAAGTATCACCTTTAAGTGGTCAGAAATCGTAAGCTATTAGTTATGGCCAAATGTTCTTCTAAAGTATCAAAAATGTGTGATCTTCTGCATGATAGAACACAGCCCATAATGACCATCACCCAAAAGAACCCCGTTGCAAAGCCAGTCTGATATGACACATCTATGTGTTTGACTTATTGCACAAGGCAAGGTAACAAATCTACTATAAGTAACCATGCAGAATCACATTAGTTTCACAGACAAACCAGGAAGCAAACCAAGAATCAAAAGGAACAGTGGCAAAACATACTTCTCCACCATTGGTAACTCCGGTGCTCGCTTTATCTCTCGCAATTGATCCCTGCATAGCAAATTTCACCATTAGATAAGTGAAATAGAGCCTCCAATGGTAAACACCACAAGCACTAATGATATTAGAAGACAACGAGTCAATAAAAGGGGACAACTGCAAAATACTCACTTTGCATGCACTTTTGCTGGAACAGAATGCAGAATTGCACTAAGTAGTCCAAGGATAGTTTGTGTCTTTCCAGTTCCTGGAGGTCCCTAGAAAGAACAAAACATCAGGGTTTCAGAATAAACCTATAAAAGCTGAAGTGCTGAACAGATAAGTCACCGGCTCTGCCCCATAACCAAGAAGTAAAGCACAAAAATCAAGATGGAAACGAAGACAATACAAAAAACTAGCATATAATAAACGATACTACTTGCAGAAGTGTAAAACAACCCAGGAAGAATCCTGTGCGTTACAATAAAAGAGACACATCTAATACCTCTTCAAGCAATACCAGAGTGATAGCAGCTCTAGTTTGTTTATTTTTACAAAGTAATCATAACTATGTAGTACTGAAAAATAGAGAAAAACAATGACTTAGACTCGCAAAGCATATTGACTTTATATTCAGGAGATGATGACTCTTGCTGCAAAGGCATCTGAAATTCTAAATATCTAATTCATAATGCAAAACTAGTAATGATACTATAGAAACATTTCCATTGCACCTAGAGGTCTCGGCTATTCTCATTTCTCACTGAATTACGCACAGAATAACTTCTTACAATAGGTTCCCTGTCCACACACCTAAAACTAAAGCATTATGCACCACCACATCTCATTTTACTGAACAGTCACACGAAAACAGTTAAAATCGAAACAGCCTCTCTGCAATCATAGGTGTAACATTACGTACATGGTACATCCAACCACCAAGGCAAGCCTACAGTGTCTGACACAGATTCATGGTACGAACAAAAAGAAGGGAAGTCTTGGATTTTTTTGCTGTGGGAATATAGAAAATAACACAAAACTACAAATATTTATCGTTTTAACTTCCAGGCCCTATCCAAGAAACAGACATGCGGACAAAGTTGATACAATGATACTCCCTCTGTTTCGAAATAGATGTTCTTTTAGCTTTTTCAAGACAACAATTTGACCATCAATTTTTCTCAAATGCATTGATGAAATTTTAAAATAATTAAACACATATAGTTAAATTCAGACTATAAAATACTTTTCCAAAATTGATCTTTTTATAGTTTTTCGAAATTCGAGAGAAATTTGAGATCAAAAGTGTTGTCCAAAATAAGCTAAAACAACATCTATTTTGAAACGAGGTAGTATGTGTCAATATGGTTTGTTTTGATTGGTCGTATGTGTGAGTAATATAAGCTAGAGATATATGTAAAATGATGATGCAGAGCACAGTACATAAACAGTTAAAAGCCTGACTCATAATTATCGTAAATTATAATAAGAGACTGTCTAATTTTAAGTGAAAATTAGACATAGCCACTACTTGAGTTAAAGTGGCCACTTTCTTTAACACTAACAAAAAAGATCATTTTAAGCCAAAGGATGACCACTTTAAAACCGTCTTAAAATTTGACGGCCTCATACACGACTTTTTGTTAGGTTATAGAGGCAAAATAGTACCTGGATCAGTACAAAAGGTTTCTTGGACAATCCTGCCTGGAGAGAAATAATAACAGGTCAGTGTGATTGTGAAAGTAAAATATGCAAAAATTTGTACGTGGTACAAAATTATGATGCTTTGGAAAATAGTTGGGAGACAGTGAAGTCCTAGGAAAAATCCACATCAGAAAGGTCTAAGAATTTATCAAATACTCACACGTATGGCCTCCAGTTGAGATTCATTATGATTACTTTCAATAGATTCCATTAATTTCCGAGGGATCTCCCAAGCAAGACCATTTGAAGTTACACTACTGTCAGAAGCCCCCAAAATGACATCCCTGAAGGGGAGAGATTTGATTGAGCGCATACCAATGAACTCACGGATATTAGTTGACAAGCTGCACACCTGTCATAACAATTAATTAAACCAACATTAACGTATCCTGCAAAGGCTGGAAAAGGCACCCACACTTCAAAGCTTAAGGAGAACTGCTTTTCCTTCGACTCCAAACAAGTGTTAAGGAACTAGTACCTAGCACTCGAATCTTCACTTTTTAATATGGGCAAATGTTTACCATCATCACGAGGGCCTTAAAAAGAGCTAATTTGTATAAATTCTGTAAACGGAGATGAATTTTAGCGATAAGACATTACCTTTGAAATATAACAAATAGCTTTCTCTTCGCTGAGGCGTGAACGCATCTTGACAAGTCTTACACTAGACGCCGTTTGATGAATATTGGTGCCTTTAACCTCTCCATGTAAAAACATCCTGAGTCTAAGAGAATCCAGCTGCCGGTGATCCACTAATGCAAATGCATAAGTACTAGGAAGCTTATCCACCCCAACCTGCAAAATGATGAGAATTATTACTTTTGATTAACAATGCCATAGTGATAGATAACTAACTTTAGTGAGACCTCTAGCTAATTATGCAACTCTTAAGTGGCAACATTAGTCCTTGGGCACGTATGAGAATACTTGAGCACCTTTTCTGTCGATAGCAGCAAAAGATCGTTCTGGAATATGGATTCCCCCTCCTCTGGATTGTATACGACTACCGGAAAATCAAACCCGTTTGATTCACTGAATTCCTTTATAACACACATCTTCTGCTCGAGCACCGAAGGCCCTATATGTATCGATATTCACAAAAACCAACTCATACATCTTAAACATATTCCAACAATGTTGTGAAAGGATTATGAAAAGTAGAAAGCAGTAAGTACTAAGTTACCCTCTTCTTCTTCGTCTTTGGTTTGGACAATTGAAGATTTGACTTCTTCAAAGAGAAGGGGCTCGAAAATCGAAAGGTAATCATCAACATCAGTAAATGTATCCTTCACCTTCTTCAACCCAGAATCATTTCGCTTACGCTTATTCTTGCTCCATTTCTAGTTTCATAGAGCAACAATAAAAAGGGGAAAAAATCACAAATTGGCATCACAACAACCAAGTAGACAATATTACCATTCATATGAAACATTGCACTATAAAATATCCAAACATAACAACCTTCTATTACACTCCCTCACCATGTGATCACTCAGCTAAGCTTACTTAGCAGATAATTTGAGCCGGTCTTTGCAGCATCATGCATTTAACCCACACAAACTAGAGCACAATAATGAATAATCATTAAAATGGCATCACAAAAACAACAAATGTGCTAAACTTTTGCCAATAAAGTGTGAAAAGCAACAGTCTTTTTTAGTTTTCACCATCCGATTTACTCCGCTGGGTAGGACCACTAGGGCAACAAAGCTCTCCCTCTGAGTTTTTAACACGACTCCATTCCCAGGGTCTGGTCTCGAACCTGAGACCTCCGGTTAAGCTAGAACAACCCCTAACGAGTTCATTTAAGTGCTTAATTAGCACTCCATCAATTAAGCTTAGTTACCAGATAACTTAAGCCACCTTCTGCAGCATTATACATATACATATAGTGCTCAAACTTACATATACAATAAAGCAACACCCCAACAATCTCAATCATAGACATATAAAGCACCAATCTTTCTCACACAAAACCACAAAAATCCAACACCCAACCATCATATAATCACTTAAACACAACTATCTAACAAATGGACCCACTATTTGCAACATTAAACATAAACCCACAGATAATATACCAAAAAAGCACAATAAGATGAAGAAAAGCACCAATCTTTACACAATGAAATCACAAAACTTTAACATGTAATCAACACTTATGCAAAAGGGTACTTTGATTGCATTACTTGGTCATCTTTAACAAGGAGGAAGTAATCCCACGTAAGAACAATCTTGTAGAAGTGTACAAAGCAAGCTGCTTCCTCCTGCATTCTGCTGCTCTTGTCTATAATCGCCATTGTTGAGTGCAGCTCAAGCTTCAGTGACTATGCAGGGTTTTGGGTTTTAGTACCCCCTAAGAATAAAATTATTTAAAAAAAATAGACAGTTTAATTTTAACTTAAGATTAGATATATTGCCACAGTTTTGAGTTAAAATTGCGAGTTTTTAATAAAGAGATTTTAGTAAAAGTGATTGTTTTAAGATCATCTAATTTTAAGAGGGTCTTGTACGAGACGTTTTGCGCAAGAAAAGTCGAGTGTTGATTAGTAGGAAAGTCGATGATTTTATGAGTAGTTACCTAACAAAAAAAATATTTTTTTGAGAATTACTCCTTCTAAACGGACATGAGCTCATTTGGTCGAAGGAAGACACTTGAGATTAGCGTAGTTTTGAGCGGGTTTAATGAAAGAATTTAGAGAAGCTCGGAAGCAGTGACTGAAAAAAGGAGATCGCAAGTTAAGCCTTTTGATTCGGTGACATTTACTCAACTTAGACTTCAGACAAAAAAAAATTGGTGAATATACACCTATTCAATTTTCTTTTTTTTTTTTACCATTTTACAAGTGACACAATACAGCATATTAAGCTTAGGATATATTAAGTTAGTTTAATTTTGAATAAGAGTAGTTCAAAGTAATTCACTCTCAAAGAAATGGCTCGTTTAGGTTGAATAGGTGGCATTTAGAAAAAAAATAAATTAACTTTTAAAGTGGTTTTTGTTAAAACTAACATAATTAGGTGGTTATCTACCAACACCAAAATTTTAGGTGATTTTTCGTGAATTTTTCCAAGTGTTTGAAATGATTAAAAAAATCATTTAAGGAACTTAAAATTTAAAAGTTTTTTTCCATGTGTAATTGTCACCATTATATAATCCATCAAAAATTATTTGGTCATATGTCTCTCCACCTCAAGTGTTTTGCAATGAAGAATTAGATAAAATGAGAAGATAGACAACTTGAGCAATGGAACAATGATTCATGTTTCCTGAAGCTCATTCAGTGAGAAATCCATGTAGGGGAAAATAGAGCCCAAGTGCTTAGACTCCCCTCTCTTTTAATTTCAAGAGGACTACACAGCCTAGCTATGTTGGCAAGTCCACAGGGAAACAAAACTATGCCATCACATGAATAAAAGTTGATAATTGTAGTGCATAAAAGTTGAATTACAAGCATTGTCAACTAAACTAAATTACTAATCAAGTAAGGTAATCTGTAAACCAACATGGTAAACCAAATAGGGATTCCAACAGATGGTGCTGAAAATTTTCTTTTATGTTAGACTTGTCTATGACCATAATTCTAACATCGCGGCACAGAACGTAAATTCCTCGTGAAGTTGTCATTCAGGAAGCTTTCAGATCATCCATGCCGACACTAGCCTGGTACACAAAACAAACGAAAAAGAAATCAGGACGGATTTTCACTAGTTCGTATGAACTTTCAATCATCCAAATTACAAAAGCTAGTCAAATAGATGATACAGAAGGAAAAGAGAGGAATTTTCGTAACAGGTGCTCCACAAGAAACAGAAAATTACCTGAAACGTTTGTATGGGTAGATAAAAACCGAGAATCAAGTTTAAACATGTAAATATTGAATGGCAGAAAAAGATAGACCTGATTATCAGTGCAATCCATCTTACCAAAAACTTGTGGTTCTGTTGAAGCAAAGGAGTAAAGGTAGTCAAGAATTTCTCAATGTCACCCTTGACTTCATCACCCCCGAGCACCTCCATAAACTTCTTCCTGTCAGGAGCTAACTTCATCGCAACCTGTAGTTTCAGTCACATACACCACCATTAACAACGGTGACAAGTAAATGTTGCCACTTTGGCATAGTTGCTAGTTGCTACTAGTGGCGGAGCTTGAAGGTTTTTATAAAGGGGGCCGTATCAATCTAAAACATCAAGTTAAAAAGAAAAAACGTAAAGCAAGATACCAATCCACCCAAGACTCCCACCGCCTACATTTCTCAGAAGAGTTTATAATCACAAATGAAAGGTAAGCACAAACACAGGAAAAAAATACATTTGGAATAATGATCCACGATACACCACTCAATGCACTGATGACCATATTTACAAACATAGGAACATTAAATCATCAAACATCTATCACCATCATCATTTATATACTTTTCTTCCACCGTATAGGAAGGAAAAAATCAACAAGAAACACCACAAAAGTTGGTTATCAATCAGTTAATGAAATAGGCAAATTATTTGAAGACACAAGAAGCACAAGACGATGTGCCCAAAGTGGGAACTGTAAACAAAGAAGAGTCTTGATCTTACAGTGAAGCTTGAACTGGCAAGCCATCCATGCCACTTTTTTAGGGTCTTGGCATAGGAGTCAGAACAAGCTTGAGACATTGCCCAGTCCGGATGCTCAAGTAAATTGCGGAACAGTTCCACCAAGAAATCCATTGCCCTACGAGTCATCACAATAATGTTAGTATTCTAAAAGAGCAGAATTATGTCTTAATAGATCTTGGTTTGAATGATATGTTAGTTGAGAAAAAGCACTCCGTGAATTGTACTAAAATTTTAACCAACTCACAGAGCTCGAATGTAGACTATAACTTAAGAGTAAAAGCAACAGAAAATACCGGCAGACCAAACATGCATATGTGAAATCATGTACCTAGTTAGCCAAAGTAGACCATTGGTACAGCTGGATGATGCTTTAGCTGTCTTAGTTTCAATCTCCACCTGAACCATACGGCATAAGAACTTAAATTTGTCTGGATCTGAGATGTACTTGTTTTCCAATCTCTGCAAAAAATACATAACCAGTGCAAAATAAGCAAAAAGTGAAAGTACACATCAGTACATCACAAATCAGAGGCAGAGCCACATCATAATAATGTGGTCTCTTGACCCCATACCGTCATAAATGCCAACTAAATACATATAGGTAGCATCTTCAAAAACCCGTATGTTACTAATATATGACACTAAATTCGAAAACCGTTGTGTATTTCCATGGTATTTGACCCCATAACTTCATAAGTTCTGGCTATGCACTATATACAAAAGATGGATAATTGAATACAAATAAGTTGAAAAGGCATCCTCGATAGATCATACAGACGGACAACTATTAAGGTAGAGAATCTACTCAATGGCTAACAGAAGGAAATAAGTAGACTGTATTTGTGCTTAATTATGAAACAAGAACACCCCCTCAAGGTAGACAAGTCGAAGGAGAGTTGGAAAACAACATACCAATTGAAAACTATAAGATAGGGATAGGACCCACTACCCCAACCAACCACAAAACGTGGTAAGGAAATAAAAGTGCATGAAAGAGGAAACTATAACATGTAGCTTATTAGCTCACCGTAATATTGCCGCCTATATCAGATTTCACTAGTGTCATAGCAGCACCAAACTTATCTGCATGAATCAATAGAAATGATCAACTTCTATAACATGTCCACTTACTGCAGTTATATGCAACAAAATTTGGAGTACAGAAATATACTCCAGTACACTTTCCTCAGTCCATATTTACCGAACAAGTTATGGTTGGTTGATAAACTAAAAAGAAAATAAGTGCTCCTCCTTGAAAAACTCTCACTCCTTCAGTGAAAATGATCAATACAGAACTAAGTGGAACGTCCTTGATAGACATATATATTGAAACATTGGAAGAATAATTCACTGTGATATCGCAATATTAGGCCTGCAACCTGCCACAAAATAGCTGATAATTATGCGGCAAAGAACAGAAAGGTGGTAGGTGACACAGATATATGTGATGTTTTAAGCTGAGACTGCTGTTGCAAAAATTATAATTTTTTATTGTTGACGAGGTCACTGGCTTTGACAAATTTGTCTTCACTGAAGGGATTTGAAAGGGACTTATAGTGAGTGTAAAAGCGTCATTAGGTAAGCTGCTGTTTACGAACACCTTCACACTGCGGGTTATCTGTCATGAATTAGTAGCATGGGCTGCAATAAGGGCTCGATGTTAAAATGTCAATGTTTCCTATGAAATTGGTTGGTTACGTTGTACTTAAATTTAGTTATTAATATTCAATATATCCCTGGATTTCTTTTTTGGCCTCTCAGATCTTAGCATCCGCAACATCCCTGTATAGCACACATTATGTAAACTGAACAATAAAAAAAATGCTAGATTAACATGGATACTAAGGTGATAACTCAGTCCCAGACAATATAAGGAAAATCAAAATCGCTTTAACCTAGAACCACAACCAGAATCATCCGCATCAACACTCAAGTGCAGAAAACTATGACAATGCTACATTAACATTTGGGACAATATCTGAAAACTTCTCTAGACAGCCAGCATGCAACAATTACATAAAGATGACTAAAAGAGCGCATCCTTTACCGCAACAGCAGATTATTAAAAGAGAAAATAGTCAGAGAGAGATTTAGCATGATATGCGCAACTACGCCTAATGCCTCAGTTTGCTCTAGAGGAAATCATTTTCCACGAAAACTGTTTGTTGACAAAGTTATTTCCTGGAAAGTGTTTTCTACCGGACCAAACTGACCCTAACAGAAAGAAACTATAACGATTCATCTGCTACCCTGAAACACAAGCTAATTCAAAATAAAACACAAACCTATAACAGGTAGAATGTGCTTGCAAGCGTCTAAGAACGGCTTGCTCAAGATTTCTCCATCTTCAGTCTTGACAACCTTAATTCCTTCCAAAGCTGGGGTAAACACAGTTTGCGCCATTTCTCTCCCACAGCACCAAACAACTACAGTGTTACAAAAATAACATTATAATCAAAACCAGAACTAAACTCTAAACCGTTATGACTTTACAAGACTCATACTCGAGAATGTGATAGGAGTGAAGATATATTACTTTCCGGCTGCGGCTGCAAAATAGCATTAAACAACTAAAAACTACTACCTGGCAAAACCAAGTTAGCACTATGAAGCCACACACAGAATACAAACTGCAAACAGTACATAATTAAGAAACAGGAAGAAACTCCTTCAGAAAAAAAAAAAAGTAAAAAAAAAAAAGAAAGAAACTGACATAGTATTACAAACACCCTAAACATAAATCGCCCCTTCATCTAACTAATTCATCAATCCAAAGGAATGTAGACAGGTTTCGAACACAAGACTAACTAATAGAAAGGTTTCGAACACAAAGATAAAGGTACAAGCCAATCGACTCAGCAATAGAAAATGAAACCCTCAAAAATAAGGCTACAAGTTCACCCCAAAAAAAGCAAACAAAAATGATCAGAACCTACCTATAATTCTTCAAATTACAATCCAAAACTCCAATCCCATCCAATAAGATTGCGGCAAAACGACTTTACCAGCTAAACTAGCTAACATGCCACGGATCATGACAAACAATAAACAATCCCAACACTCAAAATACAGCTAAAATCATAAAAACACAAACAACTTGATCCAAACCCACTTATAATTCTTCAAATTACGCCCCAAAACTCTAATCTTGACAAACAATGAACAATCCCAACATTCAAAACACAGCTAAAATCACAAAAAGACAAACAATTTGATCCAACCCCACTTATAATTCATCAAATTACACTCGAAAACTCTGATCTTGACAAACAATAAACAACCCCAACACTCAAAACACAGCTAAAATCACAAAAACACAAACAATCTAATCCAAACCCACTTATAACTCTTCAAATTACACTCCAAAACTCTGATCTTGACAAACAATAAACAATCACAACACTCGAAACACAGCTAAAATCACAAAAGACAAACAATTTGATCCAGACCCGCTTATGATTCTTCAGATTACACTCCAAAACTCTTAGATCCAACAGAATTCCAATCAAATCAAAGATCACAATTAACCAATTAAAAAACCACCTTATTAATATAGTATGGAGATAATGAATTACTCAAATCAAAAGACAAGGGAAGCGTAATGATAAAGCAAGCATAAAAAGATACGGCTAATAAAATGTGGGACTGAGGTAAGGGGATCAGATGCCATACAATTATTATTATGGTCATGAAAAATGGAATCAAATACTAATAATGATGTGCTTACAATTTAAAGAATGGTGAATATGAATTGTGTGATTAGTGATCACCTGTGTTGTGTATGAGTTGCAACTAGCAAAGTGATGCTTGTTGTGATTGTTTAAGACAACTTTTCGTATTTCTAATGCCCTTTTTTTCTTCCAATCTTAGATACGGTTCAGTTTAGTTCAGTTCAATTCATTTATGTCCACAATCTCTCATGCTATGAGAGTGATCGGACATAAGGGTTGATAGTATATTGAGTTACAAGGTTATCAAAGAGCGGCCTAAGGATGAGGTAGTAATGATCATATAAGCAATAAGAGACTCTCTCGAGTTAGGTTTGTTACTTGTGTGTACTTGTGTAGGTCGACTGCCCTCAAATTCATAAAGACATCGAATAAAGTAATGCAATAGAAAGATGTGAGCTTTGAATCTCGTAAGTGGTAGTGTGTCGATTCACGAGCAACTATAATACCTTTCCTTCCCATAACTAATCAAGTCAAGAAGAAAATTTCAAGTTAACAAACGAATAGTGGTGACTCTTGTTTCTCCATCATCAAGTGCCCTCAGCAAGTGTGGCTCAACAAATGCTAGTTGAAATGAATGTAGCCTTGCCATTATAAAAGTAAGTGTTTTCCCTTCTTTTTTTATTCTCGGGTATGTAATCAAGTTCTCATTTAGTAATGATTCGATACTCATGCTAGTATTGTTTTTCAAGCACTATATTACCACGATCTCTTGTAAAGTAACCATATAATGAATTAAATCAACATGATAGGTCAATGTGTTGCATATTCGACTTAACCATAGGTTGCTAGCTAACTTGTTATATATTCTCCTAATCTCCTCATAAAGTAGAATTGACAATGATGATATACACTTTAAAATTACATCATTCAATGGACTAGTTAAGTTGTGATTTAAGTAACCTACTTATTAGCATAGGTCTATATGTGACCTCTACCTCGTCAAACTCCTTTTCATCTTGTTATGATTTGACCATTCAAGATTTATTCGTTAAAAAAATGAGAAATACTTTAAAATTTCACCCAATCATACAACAAATATTCCAATATAGCAAAAAAGATTTTTGTTTTGCCTTCGCAACTTCAACTCAAATCATTCCCCTCTTAAAGTTAATATCTTAGGCTTATCTCCATTAAAAAAAAAAAAATACATGCATGCAAATAGGTGTTTTTGACGACTAGAAATATTATTACAAGAAAATCCTTCTAGCATAAAATCTTATAGCATAAAATCTTACATTCAAAGTAATAGAGTATCTTGTAATAGACATGATTCTAGGATGTAAATATGGTAGCAAATCATGATAATACAAGATACTCTATTACAAAGATTTAGGCTTTTTCAGTTTTCTGTTTGTTAAGTGTAAATGTTCCCATGAACTTCTACAGTGAGTGTGTCATGGTTCATGGTTGTGCAAACTTTACTTTTCTCTGCGCATAACCTATCATCAGTCAACCTGTAAAGCTTATAGTTTTGGCAACCGAATTGGCGAAAAAATAATGCAAGCTCAACTAAGCAAAAAGACACTAGAAACTTTGTTGCAAATTTATTGCACTTCCTCCAGCAAACGACTCACAAACTCTGTGCTGATCTTGAACAAAACATGAGTTACATCTGACCTTACAATGCAAGTACTCTTATTTTGACGTAGACCTTACAAGTTCTTGATGGGGTACTTAACCGCATTTTTGACAAGTTTATTGAGAGCAGCATCACCAAGGTCTATGCCACAAATATCAGCCAGTCTGATAAGGTATAACAACACATCAGACAATTCTTCTCCTAGATGCTCCTTATCTGATTCATCCCAATTTGGCAAGCCTTTCGCCACCTCTCCTCGCCATTGGAATATCTCCGAGAGCTCTCCAACTTCACCTACCTACACGTATCAAGGTATCAGAAAAGAGAAGATGAAGATAGAAAGGATTAAAGGGCATCAACGAACAGATACTCATAATGTATAAATTCTACTTTCACTTGGTATATTTAATCAAACGACTACTTGAATGTTACTCTCTCTTAAAAGTATATGAGGAGAAGGCATATCTAATATTCGCGCTAGAAGGAATCCGGTGTGCTAATTCAGGAAGTTTCAGCTCCGACATAAGAAAGATTCCGATGCCCACAGTAGGCTTTATTACACAACCAACTACGTACGTGTGCAGAATAATGTCGATGTCTATATGCCTTCACCAGAAGCATCAGTTTGGCCAAAGGTTGGGCATAACAAGGCACCATGATTAACCACCTGTAGCGTCTAGGTGGCACAATTAACAGAATCAGGTTCTGTGGATGCTTGTAGTATGACCTCCAGGCTTAGCTTTACATGTCTATATACCATCCGTACCTTTGTCATGATGAAAAGTTCCTTACTCATTTGTCAAAACATCTGTAAGTGGTCCAGCTAACGTTTCCAAGGCCGCGAATAACTGATTTTGTGTATACAATATGGTTCATAACGACCACCAACAATGCACTAAACCTCTTATTGACTCATTTGCTTTAGTTTATATTCCAAATTGAATGTCACGAAAATCTTGTATGAATTGTTGATCATATCACTATATCAGTCTAGCAACACTTAGTAGTCTTACCCGTCTCCTGTTAGTTTAACAGCAGCAACTCAGCGACAGCCAAGTAAGGTGAGTATTATGAGGTAGTTGTACGATTTGTCGGAGAAATGAGAGTAAATGAATAGTTTCATTTGAAAAATTGATGTTGATCGACTACCTAAACAGGTCATTAATATTGGTTTCTATTTGTTGCAAGTAACTCAATCACAAAGTGCATGACGCAGATATTGCTCTGTCTATGACTTTTTTGTGGGATTGCAGAACAAGTTATAGACTTTCTGATGTGGAAGACTATGCTTATAGATGATAATCGTCTAAACTATACTTCAAAAACAGCCATATACAGAGACATAATAAATGATCTTTGAGGCACAGTGGATATAAATCCCTATGAAGCATTGAGCTCTTATATGAATCATGGTAAAAACTGAAAAGCGCCGAAAATAGTCTCAATACATTCTCCTACAATAACTAAAACGTTCATAAACTGAAATTAAGCATCATCCTAAACACTACTTGCATTCTACTGTAAGTTCGAGTAAGTTCGTAAAATTCACTTCATCCCTAGACCATACTTGCATTCTTGATGTCAGAAGAATTTAGAAAAGAAATTGCTAAAGCTGCAAAAATGTTTATACATGTGGATTGCCTCTAATTGAGTACAGTAACGATACGAATAGCGACTATATATCCAATTATCCATCCATGTTCTGAGAGTGCAGAGCATATGGTACCATAATTCCAGCTTCAACAAATGAATGTAGTACTGTTGAACTATAACAGCTTTAATTTGTAAGATAAACATACCATAGCAAGAAGTAAATTCCTTGGACTGTGATACTTCTCCCAATCTCTGGCTTGAGCAAATTCTTCAAGTTTTATCGAGAGATCCTTAAGGCTAATCTCCTTAATGCTGTCTTTAGGCATATCTACTCCTCCCATGGAACTGATACGGCAGCTTCACTCGATCTTCAGTGGACTGTTTAGAACCTTGAATGCAAAACAATGAAGAGCTTTAGCAAGATTTAAAGGCGAAGGTCAACTAAACATAAAGAAAGAAAAGAATATACCTCTTTAGTATACAATAAATTTAAGGAGTGTAGTCACATATATCATTATATTATCCCCTTCCTAAAATACTTAAGATAATATATCATAATCATATCACATATGTTTATTTCTAACATGCAATATTCTCTAACATGTTCGCAGGGTCCATCTTGTTTTTACACCTCAGATTCCTCACTAACCGCCCACCATGCAAAATGGCCTCTACGTACTCTAACGTATTGGACTAACTATGCAGCTGAAATAGACAAACCAAAGTACGACCAGCTTTAGATTTCACCGTACCCATGACTCTATGAGGATGAGTTAATATGTTTTCATCATTCCTTCTGAAAACTGCCCTCAAAAGTCAAAACTCGTGAATACACGAATTTTTTTAATCTTTTTTGGTATTGGACTCGTGAATAACACTATGAGTATGATTTAGTGAAATACATGTATGTGACAAGATCATTAAGATCGAACAGTCTATCAAATTAAGCTTAAGCAAACACAATGAAATTAGCAAAATGCTAAAGGTCTAGGTGCGCAATTTTTTTTTTTTTTTTTTTGAAGTTTACGTAAATGGAAACGGTTTTATACAACTTCCTATTCTATCCCCTCTCACAAACTACAAATTTTAATCTTCTACTGTGATCTGAAAGTAGGGGGATTGCTCTATAGCTCACGAGCGTATCATATAATTTCTCTCTACGTACGACTATATGAATTATAAATATGAAGATGACGATGTAGATGAGTTTCAATTTTCAAAACAAATTTTAGATACAAATTACTTAGTCATTAGGCTATATGTTTTGAATATATGGTCAATTTTGTATGCTTGATAAAGATGACAAATATTAACTTTGTGAGAAAACAACGTGAATTGGTAATCCCGTTTGCTATAGGGCCATAGGGGTATCTATTCCCTAGTACCAGATAGCATGACCCGCGTAGCTTTTGTTCTTCAAAATATATTATTCTGGGGCAATGATTTTTACACTCCCCCATTTGATTTTTACACTCCTTATGTGAGAGGAGTAGATTCATGCACATGAATTTGTGCTCTCACATGGAAGGGGTCAGTGGGAGTATAAAAATAAAAAGGGGAGTGTAAAAATCAGTTTCCATTATTCTGATATATTACTTCGGCTAGTAAGTCCTCCAGTGAATTTTTTTTTAAGTTAGTTTTTTTTTTTTTTTTTTGCGTGGCAATGGATACATGTACTTATCAGATACAGGAGTATGTTTATGTGTGTCCAAAACATATAACTATATGTATCCAAATATCAAATACGAAAATGCATTCTTCTAAAAATTTCCGTATATTCTAGCTGGTTTAAACAGTTTAAAACCGTAAGCTAATTCCCCCACCACTAGCTCAAACGTTCTTTTTCTAAAAAGCTTTTCCAATGCTTGAAATGGGAATTCAACCTAGATAAATAATGAACGGGCATCAAAAGTAGAGTTATTTCTTTATTTTGGTACATAAAAGTAGAGTTCTTTCTTAATAATTAACAAATGGTAGCTTAATTTGCTTCCATGCTATCAATTATCATCTCGGAACTCATCATGCCTTTTTTTTTTTTTTTTGTTGGTACAAAGGAAAGAACAAAACAAACTAAACTTTATGAGACTTAGTAACTCCCATGAGATCCTCTAGAAGGACATCATGCCTTGCTTTTGTAAAAGGAATCTTGTCACATTTACGTACCTTTTCGGTAGGTTCAATTTTTGTAGAATTAGGACTTGTTTCTTTGTGATGCATAGGGTTTATGCTCTTGATTAGTGTATAATGTATTATATCTTGAAAATTTACATTTTGGTGCCATGAGTTTTTGGCTAATTTTACTTTGGTTACCTGACATTTTGCTAATATCATTTTGGTTACCTGCTGGGGTATCAAACTTCTCCCAGTTTAGTGACTTAACCCTACTCTGTCAAAATTTCCATCCATTTTGCTTACGTGTC